>CM062394.1:23214712-23432807 GCA_031304145.1 Cardiospermum halicacabum | reverse complement strand
GGGTACATGATTGGTCCAGTTGGTTCATCTTTTGGTATTGATGCCCGAGGTTTTGCATAGCATCCGCCCTCTCATTTTCTTCCCTTTTGATCTGGTTTATCTCGGCCCTTTGGAAACGCTTCATAAGATCTTTGTCTATCTTTAGGTACTTGGCCATTTTTTCGTTTCTGGCCTGGTATGTGCCATTTATCTGATTAACCACTAGTAAGGAGTCGAACTTGATTGTGAGATTGTGCGCTCCACTATCCTTTTCCAACCTTAGTCCTGCAATCAGGGCTTCATATTCGACATCATTGTTAGTGGCGGGGAATTCACATCGGATGGCTTGGAGAATTCGGGGTAGGTTTGGAGGCTAGAGGCATACGCCCAAGCCGCTGCCACTTTGCCTACTGGCCCCATTTACTTCTAGTATCCATTCTTCGATTGAGGATGTTATTAACTGATTTACTTCGGCCTTAGTTTCTTCAGTTGATGAGGCTTCCATGAAATCTGCAAGAGCTTGAGATTTAATTGCCTTTTTTTCTTTCGAACGATATGTCATGTTCGCTGAGTTCTAAGGCCTATTTCATTAGTCTTCCATACTTTTCAGGGAGTGTAGTACGCCTCGTAAAGGTAGTGATGTTATTACTCCGATCGAATGCCCTTGGAAGTAAGCCCGAAGCTTTCTCGCAGCGTATACTAAGCTCAAGATTGCATTTTCTAAGGTTGGATACCTTGTTTCTGCCGAGGTTAGAGTTTTGCTTGCGAAGTATACCAATTGCTGCTTTCCCCCGATTTCCTTGACCAGGACTGCATTCACTGTAATCTCTAAATGTGATAGGTATAGGTACAGTTTCTCATTAGCTTCTGGTTTGGCTAAGAGTGAGGGGCTGATCAGGAAATCTTTGATGTCGGATAGGGCCTTTCTGCTTTTTTCGGTCCACTCGAACTCGGATTTTTTCAGGGCTTCAAAGAATGGCTAGAACTTTTCTGACGCCTTTGGGATGAATCTGGTTAGGGCTGCCAGTCTTTCTGTGGGTTTTTGGACGTCTTTTTTTATTTAGGGGTTCCGCTATGTTCAGGATTGGCTTGATTTGGTCAGGGTTGGCTTCAATCCCCCTTTTTGTGACCAAATACCCCAAGAATTTCCCGGCTTTGACCTCGAATTGGCACTTGGTTGGGTTGAGTTTCATGTTGTACTTCCAAAGGGTTTCAAATCTCTGACTCAAGTGGTGGACGTGTTGGATTGCTTCCTCTGACTTTACTAGCATGTCATCGATGTACACTTCCATAGTCTTTCCCAGCTTGTCGGCGAATATTTTATTCATGAGTCTCTGATATGTAGAGCCAACATTCTTCAGGCCAAAAGGCATTACTTTGTAGCAATAGATACCTTGTTCAGTGATGAAGGTAGTTTTGTCTTGGTCGCTAGGGTGCATTAGTATCTGATTGTAGCTGGAGTATGCATCCATGAAGCTTAACATTTCGTAACCGGCTGTCGCGTCAATGTTGAGGTCTATGTACAGCAACGAGAATGGATCCTTTGGGTAGGCCTTATTCAGGTCTGTGTAATCGATAGATACTCTTCATTTCCCGTTTTTCTTCTTGACAATTAATACATTTGCGAGCCAGTCCAGGTATTGGACTTCTCTGATTGACCCATTCGTGAGGAGTTTTGTAGTCGGCGATGTGATCCTCAGGATCTGTTATTCCTTCATAGGGTTTCATGCTAGGGATGGAGAACCTCTTCAGCATCCTGGTTTCTAGGATCCAAGATGTGAATGGGGTGTCAGAATAGTGTGTTGTTAAAGAGCGCATTGTGACTCTCTTCCCCGAGGTTCGTTGCACCAGATCTTTTCAGCTCTCTAATTTCGCGATCATGGCGCCTTTCGCGGCTTCGATTGGACGACGTTGGTTTCGTCTGTCCGTCATCAGAATTACTTGAGCTACTCCGATCTAGGGTTTTGCTACTTTCCGTTGATCCGTCGCTTTCTTCTGATGACCCTCTGCCGGAGTTCCCTTCAAAATTGAGTCTCTATTTATGTATGGGAGAATATTTCTGACTTGGCTGCCTGGATTTGCCTTTAGAGAGAACTGTTGATTTCTTCCTAGACTCCGCTTCTTTTTTCCATTGCTATTTTTCTTCTTTCGTTTTCTTGAGCATCTCGGTTAGGATTGCCAATTGTTCTTCTGGTGTTTAAGGAGTCTGGTTTTCGGCATTATTGGTCAAATCAGGACTCATCTTGCTAATTGGAGTTCAGTGGTAATTGTTGAAAATTGGATGGTAATGACATTGATGACGTTGAAACTGAATTTAGGGAATCTTAACCTGGTGTGAGGTTTGTAGCCCCACGGTGGGCGCCAAACTGTGGTGCCAAATAAACCACAGCCATATATAAGGCTAAGATTGCTTGAGAAAATTGCTTAAAAGCTTACAAAAGATATTTCACAGAGTTTTGCTCTAATGAATAAAAATCGGATCCTTTTACAATCATCCCTACCCCTTATTTATAGGAGGTCTCTGGGTCCTATTTCTCTATGGATTGGGACTCCTCATCTTTCTTGAACTCGGTCTCCTTATTGTATTTAGAGAAGGATATCTCAGTTGTAATTGATTCAGGAAACTGTATATAGAGTGGATTGGGCTTGGGCCCGATTTTCAGTGTCTAGAAGGTTGCTGAGTTTCTTGGGCTTGCTTCGCCGAAGGTTCGTTGGGTCTGATTCGGCCGAAGTCCTGCTGGCCTCCTTTGGCCAGAAGCTGAATTCTTGGTATATAATTTGACTCGTTGGGCTTTAGCTTTTGACGTCTTGGAGTGTCCTCCGATGCTTTCGGGTTGTGAAATAAAGCTTTTGACCATTGAACTTCATTCAACACTGCACAACACTTAGAAGTTCCTAAGTTTAGAACTGTCTATTTCTCTACTTCTGAATCTGTGATTTGATTATATAGGGAAAATGAGGTCAAGTTAGCTCATGAAAGAAAGGGAATTTTTTTCAGGGATTCAAAGATTGGACTTACCACTAAATTCCTCTCATTCCCTCTTCTTTTCTCTCACTAGTGTTTCCCACTTACTGATACTTATTTATAATACCTTCGTCATGCCATAACCCACCCCCGGTCCGGTGATAGACCATCCCGAAGGCGAGCTATGACGGACCTATGAATGCAATTGTGCCAAACCTGTACAATATGGGTTATCATAAATTGATACCCTCTATCAATGTAAGTAACAAAACTAAAATATAAATATAAATAATAAAAATAGCTTACTTAGCTATTTTAAAACATGTGTTCAATAACACATAACCTCAAAAAAAATATTTATACATAACTCTAGAGTTCATTAAAACATTTACAAAGGTTAATACCCATTTGATTACATTAGGTATCAAAATTTACGAAATGAAAATATGCACTTTACACATCTACTATGGAAATGTAACAAAATGAATATGACTTCATGAGAGGCTATCTGAAGCCCGACCAAAAGAATCTGCTCGATCACCTGCTCCATTTTCAATTTAAAGAAGAAAAAAAAACAAAATAAAAAGAAACCGAAGGGTAAGCTATATAGCCAAGTTGGTAAAAATCTTGTCCCAAAAACACAGACACACAAATGCTCTATATAATTTTAGCTAAGTGTCACACAAGATGCAATTGAAGCTTTGCCTTTAGCTTCACTATACAATGATTCAACATTAACTCATACCAAGCAAACAAAATCAATAAAATAAAGCAAGTCATTAAAACACACTAAGATCTATATGCATTAGTCTTGCTTATTAACTTGAATAAGTTAATGCAAATGCAACATTAAGGTAACTTGCGCCACAAGTAACCGGATCAAACAATTCCCGTAAGTCGAGACAAAAGAAACTTGTGCTTGAGACATGTTGGAGGAATACCAAAAGAGGTTAAAACGGTCAACATACATGATTATGAACTCCTATAGACTCAATCAATTTAATGAAATCGAACTTACCAATGCTTAACACTCGAAGACTTTTCGAAATTTAAAATATAAAAGAAACAATATAATAAATTATAAAAAAATATAATTAAATATAAGGTATTAACACAAAACATTGGCCTTAAATTTTATCCTAAATGAAGCTAAAACGAAAGAGAACGGAGATAAATAAGTCCGCTGTTAAAACCTGAAATTTCATGAACACATGAAGGAGTTTCTAAATTTTTAAATATAAAATCAGTCCAGTGAATTCTAAAGAAAATATAATTAAATAGTATTTATCATAATGAATGCGTGACCACCAACTTTGTCCAAGACGGAGTTAAAACAGATGAGAACAAAGATAAAGAAGTCTGCTATTAAAACCTGAAATTTTACGAACACTTGAAAGATTTTTCAGAATTTTAAATACAGAATCAGCTAAATAAATTCTAAGAAAAATATTACTAAATATTAGATATCATAAGAAACACGTGGCAATAAATTTGGTCCAAAATGGAGTTAAAACAAAAGAGAACGAAGATAAAGAAGTCTGTTATTAAAACCTGAAATTTTACAGCTAGTTTGTGACCATCTGAGCACTTGCTCAGTTCCAAAACACAACCGGATCAACTCGAAATGAAACCAAATTTTAAACGTGACATCTATAGCTACCAAATAACAAAATATATAAACTACTTGACCAACGGCCCATCCGTTTGATCTCCTAGAACTGTACAAGTGACCTACTTGGTCATCTTTTTATCACTAATGTAGGAACACACTAATTGACACCTAAATGTGATGTGAGCCCAATTATTAATTAAAACCTGCAGCACAATAACTCTAATATGGTATGATCAATTTAGATATCAACTACATTATTGCCACTATATGTGGCCTCTCAACTTTGTACCAAAACTCATAACTACCCAAATGCCACTATGTGTGATAATATGAAGAAACTCACAAATTACCTTCAAATCAAGCACAAGAACAACACTAGAATATAGAATTAACATCGCAAAACCATCACTCAAACACAAAACCGAAACCATAATCGGACAAGAAAACATCAATATAACCAAATAAGGCATAAATTGCCCAAAACAATTAGATGCAAAACACTACTGTACAACTAAGAAATTGATCATCCGAATTACAATTTTCAATGCCCGATTAGTCTATAAACACTTGGTGAAACGAGAACACTATTGGACCGAAGTCCCACTATCGGATTTAAATCCGCACTTCCATTCTATGAATGACATTATAGACCGAAGTCTCACTATTGAGCCGAAGCCCCACAATTAGACCGAAGTCTACACTATTAGACGGAAGTCTACACTAATGGCATTTTCTCTCGCCATTTCACCGCAATGGTGTCGAAGTACTTCATTAACCCCTAAGGCGCCTTTTCATCACCGAACACTATAAACTAAAAAAAGGCATTAAGGTGTTTCACTTTGCACTTAGTCAATTTATTTTATACACTCCATGAAACTACTTGAACCAATATCAGCACCAAACCATAACAAGCAGAGATTCAACTTCAAATTTCATTAAAGCAAAGACTCAATACAACACCTACATTCCTATTATAATGACTAATTAAACTAAAATCTCATTATACACTAGTCTTTAACATAAACTAATTTTAATTTACATCAAAGCAGCAACTACAAAACACAATACCAGCCCATTTAATATGCAGCAAAGCCAAGAAGAACAATCATAAACAAACAATAAATAGGGCGAAAATAGATTTTACAACCTTAAATCGCTATCCACTCAAGTCGGTCAAGTTCCCTCTTGAACTGGTTCCGATTCTCCTCTAACTGGATCCTCTAAAGTCGAATAAATAATAAACATTTTAGATTTCTAAAAACTTTATTTCTTAGTTTTCAAAACTAGCTTTAACGTGTTGTTAATTCACTTAAAAAGCAGTTTTCACATTTGTTTAAAAAATATCAGGGTCATCTGTCTTAAAATAAGAAATCCAATTTATGAGCTCTAAAATGATAAAATATGGACTCTGAAATTAACGGCTAAACAAAAACTTTAGTTGATAAAATAGGGGCAAAATCAACTCTTCCCAAAATCATTTAAAAGAAAGATACATTGATTTTAAGACAGTTTTAGGTTGGAACAAAAGGAGGATTCTAAGACTAGAGATCAGTTTTAATGTCTAAGGCTGGTATTATCACTTACCCAATAAAATAATCTTCTAAAGAAAACAAGGCACAATTTAGTAAAATGGACCTCCTTATCCGCAGAATGAACCCTAGGCAGAGATTAACAACAATTTCAGTAAAATTTCAATCTAAATTAATGGGATTCCGTAGAATAAGGAAGAATCAATTACCTCTAATAGTTCTTAGCTCCCAATTTGCAGAATTGATGATACCCACAATTTTTGGATCAGAATTTAAAACCCTAGAAGTTAAATTAGAGGATGAGAATTCTACAACCTTAGATAAAACAAGCTAGAGAGGAAAGAGTGAGAAAAAAAAAAACTAAATTACCTTGTATCAAATCAAAGTGGAGTTGCTTGGAAGACATGCAAAAACAGAGTTTAGAATTCTACTTGTTCGTTGTTTGATAGAAAATCACGAAGTAAGAATACCTATCAGTTTGAGAAAGATAATATGAGATTCTTCTAATGGGCTGGGCTCTAGTAAAAGGAATGGGTTCTAAAACTTAATTGATTTACACAAAGCCCAAAATTATCCTAACTTCACTAATCTAAATCACTACATATAGTTTTTCTAATTAATTAGAAAATTTTTAGAAAATAATTAAATTAAAAGATGAACATTATCCTAACGGCTCTAAAACTCGAACTACTTCAATAATAGTCTTCTTAATTATTTGCCCAAAAACATAAATAAAGAAATAAATAAATATTTCTTGAATTCCTTTAAATAAAAATTCAGATAAAAATAATTTTTTTATTAATATTTAAATTCAACTTACTCAACAAAAATCACTCTATAAAAATCCTTAATAAATTTTAGGCCCAATTTTCGGACGTTACAACCTTTGCTATATTTTTTTTGGCTATTTTATTTTCTCTTTAACAGCCACAATATAATATATATATATATATATATATATATTATAGAAACACTCTTTTAACAATTCCTCACTTCCCAATCTTTTCATCCCTAACTTAATGGTAAGTCCAAAGGGTAGGATTGAGATTATATCTCCATCTTTATGGTTTGGACTGGATTAGGGACCAAAGAAAAGGTTTTTAAAGAGAATAGAAACAAAATAATTTACCTTACAGGATATCAAGGTCTGGTTATATCAAGCAGACAAAGACTTTTTAGTAGTTTCACTCACTCTCTCAAATCTGATCATTTTCTTTGGTCGATTCGAGACAAAACTTTACTCGACCAATGCCATGTGCACTTGAGGAAATGTATGAGAAATTCAAAGCAAATCTATGAAGGTTCTGATTCTAATATAACAAAAACGGATCAGATAATGTGTTTAATAAGGAAGAGAAAAAAACTATAACCCCTCTCATAAAGAAAAGGTATGAAATAAAGCTCAAACCTCACATACCACCAAAGTTTTTCTCCACTCTTTCCTTATCAAAACTCATCAACTTATTCACAATTCAAATCTGACTAGAATTTATATCAGTGCTCAAAGAAATTTATCAAAAAGTGCCCATCAAAAACTGCTTGTTTTGAACACTGATTTTTCTGTTTGAAACCCAATTTTATGAAAAACTGAATCGCTTTGAATTATAAAAAATGTAAGCTCAAACATGCACTCAGACCTATAATGTCCTTAATAAAACTAAAAAAAATTCAAACAAAATATGCAATTAAAACTATACTAAAAAAAATTTCTAACAAATAAAAAAAAAATATTCTTAATAAGTAATGTGATTGCTAGTCCACCCCCAATTTAAAAGAAAGCATTGTCCTCAATGCTCAAGAGAACATAAAAGAATAGAAGGAGGAAAAGGGGATACTGAAAATAGAAGAACAGAGAGTTAAAAAGTGTACATGGATGTCGCCACTACTAGTCATTATCTCGCCCAAAGTAAAGCAAAAGTAAACAAGTGAGGCGAGAAGACTAAGAATATCATACGAAAATTTAAAAAGAGCCAAACGATGGTGAAATAACCAGTCGACAAAACAAAGGCGAAATAAAAGGACGTCGTCAGAGACATTGCCTCTTACCAATACAACCCGATGATTATTTAGGCGACATGAAAAATATTTTATCTGCAGAAATAAGATATATATGAGATGAGGAGAGTCAAATATCGCCTTAAGCATTTGAAAAGCCTTAATCATCCTGCAAAACATATTGTAAACTCATTATACAAGACATTATAAAAATCCAACATGAACGATCTGCCTTGTCAAAATAACAGTGTTGGGAAAAACAGCCCCCAACTTAGAACTTTGAAAACTCTCTACATAGGTGAAAAACAAAGACTCTAATATTCACATTACTCTTAACCCAAAACATCCAAAAGAGAAGAAAAATCACATTACTCTTATAATGACAATACTAGAAAAAACTAAAATATAAGTAACTTTCTTAAAAGTGCAAAATACAATATTAAACCAAGTAATCAAAAATCTTCTAAGCTAGGATCATGATTTGGAGGAAGTTGTGGATCTTGCTGGCGAGATTTTGTGACTAATCTCTTCTTCTTGGGCCTAGCAATCGATGGAGAAGTGAGTACAGTTTCAGAAGGACTGGATTTCAGCTTCAATTTATTCAAGACTGCATCTCTGATAACAGCATCATCTGAAGATTTAGCTATAGTAGATCTTGTAATTCTTCTTGAAGTTTCTGGTGCAGGCTTTTTAACAACAACTTCCTTTTTAGCACTCTTCGAATAAGATTTGTTCATAACAACTGGCGATACAAGATCCTTATGATCACTGATTTCATCAGGTTCCAAAAGCCAAACTTTTTCGTTTTCTGCCCACAGAAGGAGGAATTACTAAGATGTCAGTTCGACTGAAAAATTCTCTCACCTGCAAGAAAAACCTGGTTCTGTATTTGTTTGGAACCACTAAAGTACCAGTCTTGTTCCATGGAGATTTGTTAAACTTCCAATCCCAAATAAAAATAGAGCTGATCTCTATTGTAGAAGTCTGAAAATCCAATTCCACTGCTCCTAGAGAAACTTGAGAGATATGACTGACATCTTCATCACTATCATCACCAACAAATACAAGAGCAAGAAAATGCGACCATTTTCTACTAGTCCTCTCAGCAATCTCTCGAGCATATTCCTCATCTATAATTAGATTATCATCACTACCCACAGAACCACATGCAGAACCATCATCAAACTCAGCTTCAGAAGAATTTCCATTATTTTCAATGATCTGGCTGATGGAAATGGGTTCAGTACGATGGAAAGGAACTAAAGCTATGGAATCATCAGGCTGTCCATGAGAGAATATTCCCAATCTTGCCATATTGCCTAATCTTTGAACCTCAGGATGCAAAATATAAAGTCTTGGAATATACCCGTTAGTGATTTGTGGTAAAAACTCAGTTGTACAACTTCTGAGCCTGAAATTATCAGGAACCTGACAAGTGGAAATGCACAATACTTGAGTTTTCAGCTCAACATTCATCTTTGAGTGGTCTTCCTCACCCTAGTGATCATCTTCTTTCAATTGAGAATTTGATCCCTCACCTGCTTTCTGAATTGACACTGGTAAACCTGCAGCTTCAGCATAAAAAGCTAATAATTTACCTTGTTTTTCAACTTCTGCAGTATCAATCTCTTCACAATCTGAAGAATCAGAATTCCTTTCGTCACCAGGTATAGGCTCTAATACAATGGATTTTCCCTTATTCAAATTTCTTTCATCAGCCTCTGCAATTTGACTGACTACTAATTCTGATGCTAAATCCAATTGTTCAACTAAACTCTGACGAACAACCATCTGTTCAAACAACTGATCCGGCATATCAGGCTGACTATCCACCAGATCTTCTTGCTCAAAATGTGGGTTCTCTTGATCGTCCATAGATTCCTCCAACCTTGCTGGTTCCCTAATTGAAACTTTTTTTTTTGAAAATCTAGCAAAACCAACTGGAGAAATGTTTCGCTTAGTCCTATGTACTTTCCCCATTCTTAGGAATTCTTGTGGAGTAGAAATGGTTTTGAAAAATTCAGCAATTTTTTCTTCAACTTATCTTTCAACCAAATTCTTCACCAACTCATCTCTAAAGACAGTCTCATCTTCCTTTCCATTTCCCGTCGTTGGGACCAAAGCAGATGGTTGAATAATTTCAGGTGCAAGTGTCAGTGATAGAGTAGAAAAAGAAAATTTATTCTTCTTAGCAGTGCTTCTTTTAGCATCTCTTATTGCCTTCAACTCTATTACTTTGGCAACTCCCTCAGGACAAGGGTTGTCCTTGCCTCCTCTACTCTCCCAAATTCGTAGCTCAAGCTCTCCAGTGTATGACTTTGACTTAGCTAGCCACACATCATTTTTCTTATGCTTGACTCCACTTCTCTCCTGCAAACCAGTGATGAGAGATGGAAAATAAAGAGTG
This sequence comes from Cardiospermum halicacabum, assembly GCA_031304145.1. Taxonomy (NCBI): domain Eukaryota; kingdom Viridiplantae; phylum Streptophyta; class Magnoliopsida; order Sapindales; family Sapindaceae; genus Cardiospermum; species Cardiospermum halicacabum. Next base: position 23,422,320 of record CM062394.1, on the reverse strand, counting down.
TGCTGCCTTGACTTGGCCTTTCTCATGTTGTTCACCTATTTCTAAAGCTCTAAAAATATTAGTTGGCCCAGATGAATGAATTTGGCCTTGTTGAAATCTTTTAAGAACCTCTTTTCATCGGCGGTAAATCGACTGCTTTTGCACCTTGGCATCATATTGTCCCTCAGCCAACTCAGAAAAATGGCTGAGTGAATATCCAACTCACTAGCTAGAACATTATCTTTTGCCTCATTAGCAGGATTGGGGAATCTCCTAAGACTTCTCAGATCTTCTGAGGTCACTTCCTCAGCTTCCATTCTTCTGTCTCCTTGAGGCGCAGCTTCCATCAATCTGTAATAGGTACAGATACTTTCTACAGATATGTCCACTTGTACATCTCTAATGCCAAAAGGTGTATCCAGTTCCTCAGGAGCTTCATTATAGAATTCCTCTATCAATATTGCATTAACTTTCATAGGTTGATCCACTAAATGCTTCATATCCCTACTCCAAAGATAATGCCCAAAGCGTCTATCCTCCAGATCATCTAATAAGGCAACCCTCTCCTGCCAAAATTGCAAGTTATTCTTTTGCAATGGGATTTTAGCTTGTGATTTCCCCTTGATGTTCTTGGGTGAAGTGACCTTCATCTTCTTATTTTTCTTATTGACCCCAAAAATCTCCGCTGCTTGCTTCTTAGTCACCAAAGCATTTTCAGCCAACAATTCCCCTTTTTCAGCATCTGATGTAGAAGGGGTCTTGGGTGATTCAGCTATACTTTTCTTTCTTGAAATTGGAGAGTTGATTTGAACTCCCTTTAGTTTAGTCTTAATTGACTTCCCAACATGCTTCTTCTCCTTATCAACCACTGAAGTGGAAGGAGTTTTATTCTTAGCCTTTGGTGAAGATGGATGTCTAACTCTCACAGTATATTTCTTCTAATCATAAGTCTTCTGACTGGCCAAAGTCCTTGCTCTCTTGCCTTTCTTAGATGGGATACGAGTACTGTCACTCTTCCTTTTCGCCATTAGTTTGCAAAACGAAAATTTACCTCAACAACTATAACCAATATCAAATTGCAGCAGCTAAATGACCTAATATACAACAGCAGTACCAATTCAAATCAAATGATAGTATATCACTACAAATCTCTCAAAATAGAGTACTTAGCAACCATTAGATTGTTTCATCATGCTTATTGCACCATCGTTACTGTCAAACCTTTCTTAATCTATGCCCTAATAATCACAATTCTCTAAATCACACAGACTAACTATAAACAAACATCGATTCAATGAGAAATAAAGAGAACATACCTGATTGAGGTCTGTACAGATTCAAGCTTGAAAGCACAATCGAAGATTTCACAATTTAGGGTTTTCGTGAGATGAAAACTTAGAGTGCAAGTATAGTAACGATAAAAATGAAACGAGTGTCTAAAAGGGTAATGGAATAGGTGCAATGATGAGAGATGTAGGTGGAAGGCGAAAAGAAGTAACCTAGCCTCGTGTCACAACGGTCACCTTTGAGACTGCTTAGGTGTCGCTAAATAAAATTTTTATTTCAAAATTTTTGGCATCCTAAGGTGGGCGACAATACAATTGGTTCGCCTACAATTAAATGATAGAGGCAAGTGACAAGAAAATTTTGCCTAAATAAAGTATTGAGGCGAAATATTTGAGGCAGTATAAACAGACTTCGCCAAAAACATCAATAAACTGGCCATTCCCAAGGCGAGACAAACATGCTTCGCCCAGTTCAGTGTCTTTTGAGGTGAAGTAGTGTTGGCGAAATAAAGCTAAAGCGCCGGAAAACATACATGACTGGTGATATATAAGGCGAGACATAAAAGCGACAATTCACGCACTTTGCCATTTTGACAGTTTGACAGGCGACTTAGTGCGGTGATGTTTAAAGATTCCACCATCTTTCTCATGTCCAATGGCGAAATAAAATCGCTCCTCGCCAATTTGAAAATATTTTAAGCGAGAGGTCTGGCACTAAGAGTGATATCTCGCCTCTTACTTCAAACTTCAAGTTCAATTTGAATACGTCAATTCTTTTTCACAACCCGAATTTGTTAATCAAGAATTTACACAATTAAGCAATTATAACATAATCCTTATACAAAAATTTAATTGTGTAAGAAGTATACTTTGTTTAAGGTCGTTAGCATCGACCATGGTAAGTCTATTATGGATGTTCCATCATTTCTATAGGATCTGAGATATAGAGAATATCTCTTGTCATGTAGATGTCTCCCCCTAAGTAATGTTTAAGTCTCTGTCCATTCATAACAAAAGAATCAGTAGACTTATTCTCAAACAATTCCACAGCTCCATATGGGGAAACACTCTTCACTCTAAATGGACTAGACCATCTAGATTTTAGCTTTCCAGGAAATAAATTAAGTTTAGTGTTGCAAAGCAGTATATATTGTCCAGGTTTAAACTCTCACTTGACAATCTTCTTATCATGAAAGTTTTTCATTTTCTGTTTATACATTTCATGATTCTCATAGGCTTCCAAATGCCATTCATCCATTTCATCAAGTTGTAGAAGCCTTTGTTTCCCTGCTTTTATAGAGTCCATGTTCAGCAGTTTCACTGCCCAATAAGATTTATGCTCTAATTCTACTAGCAAATGACATCCCTTGCCATAACCATTCGAAATGGGGAAATTCCAAGAGGAGTCTTAAAAGCTGTCCTATGAGCCCACAAAGCATCATCTAACTTATAGCTCAAATCAGTTCTGGACTCATTCACTGTCTTTTACAAGATCCTTTTCAACTCTCTATTTGAAACCTCCACTTGACCATTTTCTTGTGGATGATAACCTGTAGTAACTTTATGGATCACTCCATACTTTTTGAGCAATTTTTCCAACTTGTTGTAGAAATGAGATCCCCCATCACTAATGAGTACCCTGGGTATGCCAAAACGAGTGAAGATGTTCTTTTGAAGAAATCTCTCCACTACTTTACCATCATTTGTAGTACAAGAAACAGCCTCTACCCATTTGGATACATAATCCATTGCTACAAGTATATATTCATACTTGTTTGATGGAGGAAATGGTCCCATGAAATCTATCCCCTATACATCAAACAATTCAACTTCTAGGATATAATTTTGGGCCATTTCTTGCCTTTTTGAAATATTCCCCATTCTTTGGCATCTATCACAATTTGCCACAAATGCATGAGTATCCTTAAAAATTAATGGCCAATAAAAACCACATTCCAAAATTTTTGTTGTTTTTCTTGTTCCAGCAAAATGCCCTGCATATTCTGAGGAACGACAGTGCTTGAGAATATCAAAAGTTTCTTCATATGAGATGCATCTTCTCAAATCTTGATTTGCACATCTTTTGAACAGAAAAGTCTCATCCCATATATATCTCTTAACTTCATGAAGAAATCTTTTCTTGTGATGACTATTTAGCCCTTCAGGTAACACTTTACATGACAGATGATTTGCATAATCAACATACCATGGATAGCATGTTACCTCACATAAGAATAGTTGCTCATCTGGAAAATGTTCATTTATATCCACTTGAGCTTCCATGTCCTTAATGTGCAATCTTGAAAGGTGATCAGCTACCACATTTTCAGATCCTTTCTTGTCTTTGATTTCAATATCAAACTCCTGCAACAAAAGTATCCGTCTTATCAATCTCAGTTTAGATTCTTTCTTAGCAAATAAGTATCTTAATGTTGCATGATCAGTATGAATGATAACTTTAGACCCTAGTATGTATGATCTAAATTTATCCAATGAAAAGACAACTGCTAGTAATTCTTTTTCTGTGGTGGTATAATTTCTCTGAGCTTCCACCAATGTTTTATTAGCATAGTAAATGACTCTGAAAATCTTTCTCTCCTTTGTCCCAACACTGCTCCTACAGCAAAATCAGAAGCATCACACATAATTTCAAAATCACAATTCCAATCAGGTGGAGTTATGATTGGTGCTGAGACAAGCTTTTCCTTCAGCTGCACAAATGCTTTCAAACAATCATCTGTAAAATCAAATTTCTTTTCTTTTTCTAGTAGAACACACAGGGGTCTAGAAATTTTTGAAAAGTCTTTTATGAACCTCCTATAGAACCCAGCATGTCCCAAGAAACTTCTAATGCCCTTAACATTGGCAGGAAGAGGTAAGTTGGCTATCACATCAATTTTAGCTCTATTTACTTCTAATCCCTCAGCAGACACCTTATGACCTAAAACTATACCCTCTCTTACCATAAAATGGCATTTTTCCCAATTGAGGACCAAATCAGTTTCCTCACATCTCTTAAACACTTTTTCTAAATTATTCAAGCAATCATCAAAACTATCTCCAATGATGGAAAAATAATCGATGAAAACCTCTAAGAACTTACCAATAAAATCTGTGAAAATAGCTAGCATACACCTTTGAAAAGTGCCTGGTGCATTACAGTGTCCAAATTGCATTCTGTTGTAAGCAAAAGTTCCAAAAGGACAAGTAAAAGTTGTTTTATGCTGATCATCAGGTGCTATGGGAATTTGGTTGTATCCAGAATAACCATCCAAGAAGCAAAAATAAGAGTGTCCTGCTAACCTATCTAATATTTCATCAATGAAGGGAAGGGGAAAATGATCCTTTCTAGTGGCTTCACTTTAAATCATGTAATCTATACACATACGCCAGCCTGTAATAGTTCTAGTAGGGATCAATTCATTCTTTTCATTTTTAATAACAGTAATCCCTCCCTTCTTTGGTACACACTGCACTGGAATAACCCATTCACTGTCTAAAATTGGAAAAATAATACCTGCATCAAGGAGTTTCAACACCTCTTTCTTCACAACCTCCTTCATAGTTGGGTTCAATCTTCTCTGAGGTTGGATCTTGGGTGTATGCTTATCCTCTAAAATGATTTTGTGAGTACACAAAGTGGGGTTAATTCCTTTAATGTCTGCAATAGTCCATGCAATGGCTTTCTTGTGTTTCCTCACCACTTGTAGAAACCTTTCCTCTTGTTCATCTATTAATTCATTTGAAACCACAATAGGTAAAGTAGAATCATCAGGGTTTAGAAATGCATACTTGAAATGACTTGAAAGTGCCTTCAGCTCTAGCTGTGACGGTTTCTCTATGGAAGGAAGCATTGGTTCAGCAGATGGTTGTATGTCACTGATGTTGAGTACAAAATGTGAAGTCATGGACTCTAATTCTCCACTATAAGCGCTTTCTTCAGGTATATCCATATCCACATCATTTATCAAAACATTGTTTAGTGGATCTTCATTTCTTAGTGACAAAATTTTGTCCATCAACTCTTCATCAGCAGCTAACTGCACATTTTTTACTTCATTGAAATCATAAGGAAATTTCAATGACTCTAATAGGCTGAACTTAGCTTCTTCTCCATTTACTCTTAACGTGAGCTCGCCATTAGCTACATCAATTAAAGCTCTTCCAGTTCTCAAAAACGGTCGCCCGAGTAACAATGGCACATCTTCATCTACTTCCATGTCAAACACTACAAAATCTACAGTAAACATGAACTTATTTACTGTGACTATCACATCCTCCACAACTCCCTTGGCATGAGTAAAGGATTTGTCAGCAAGCTCTAATAGGAGATTGTCAGGCCTGAAATGTCCTATCCCCAACCTTTCATAAACAGCCAAAGGCATCAAGTTTATACTAGCTCCTAGATCACATAGAGCCCTCCCTTTGAATCTGTCGCCTATGGTTAGAGGTATGGTGAACTTGCCAGGATCTTTCTCCTTCCTGGGAATCTAGTACTTGACAAGTTGGCTCACACTTTCATTCACATTGATACATCCCACATCAGCTAAATTTCTCATATTTGACAATAATTCCTTCATGAATTTAGCATTGACGGGCATTTGCTTTAATGCCTCTAAGAATGGGATGTTGACATGGATTTGTTTCATCATGTCCAAAAATCTTTCAAGCTGTTTATCTAGTTTTTTCCTGTTTTCTCTCTGAGGAAAAGGTAAAGCAATCTTTACAGCCTCCTGAGACTTATTACTAGAGTTGCTAATTTCTTTAATTTCCTTATCTTGTGCAGGAGGTACAAAACTCTTCTTCTCCTCAAAGTTTTCCAGCTGTTTCCCACTTCTTAATGTGATTGCATGCACTTGCACTTCCTCCTTGGATTTTTCCTTCCATTTAGGATTAGGCACAATGTCACTTGGAAGTGATCATTGGGGTCTTTGATTCAAAACTTGCATAAGCTGCTCCATTTGAGTTCCTAAGTTCTTAATTGAAATGGTATGATTAGTGAGAACAAAATCAGTTTTTTCCATGTACTTGATGAGAAGATCCTCCATATTGGGCTTATTCTGCCCCATTAGCTGATACTGAGACTGTCCTTGTTGTTGGTAACCAGGTTGAGGATTCATTTGGTAATAACCCTGATTTTGATAGGGTTGATTCCTCTGTTGATAATACGGCCTCTGCTGGTTTCCATAATTATTGTTCACATAACTTACTTATTCCAACTCTTCAAGCTCTTCTTCATCATTAGCAAATGTTGCCTCTTGTGCATAGTCTGCTAGAGTTGGTTTCTGCAGAATTAACTGAAGTCTTCATTAGATGGCCCTTATTTGCTGCCATATTGTCCATCTTTTTATTCAGAAGTGCTATCTGTGCAGACAACGCATTAAAAGACTCCAGCTCATTTACTCCTGACTGCTTCTTTGTTGCAGGCTTGTCCCCTTTATTCCAACCAAAATCATTATTTGCCAGCAATTCGATGAAATAATGAGCATCTTCAGGTTCTTTATCCATGATTGATCCTCCGGCTGAGGAATCAATGTGCATTTTGATCTAAGGAGGCATAGCACTTAAAAAGTCATCACAATGCTCTAAGATGCTATTCCATGATGCGGACATCTCCTAATCAGCTTTTTAAACCTCTCCCAACTTTCATACAATGATTCTCCATCCAAATATTGGAAAGAAGAAATCATGTTTCTCAGTTTCAGCATCTTCATGGGAGGAAACTAACGAGCTAAGAACTTCTTGACTAAGTCTTCCCAACTATTGTATAACCAGGCGTAAGCTTTGTTACTTAGTGAAAAAGGAAATAATCGAAGCTTTACTTCATTCTCAGAAACTCCATTGTGCCTGAATGTACTGCACAGATGCAGGAAAGTGTTAAGATGTTGATTGGGGTCCTTATTGGGTCCTCCTCCAAATTTTTTCTGTTGAACCATCTGTATGAGTCCTGATCTAAACTCAAAATTATCAGTTCTTATTGCTGGAAGGTTGATGGCTTGTGGCATGCCATCAACTGGTGGTGTGGAATGTTGATGTAGAGTCATCCTTTCAGGATCTACTCTTCCATCATTTTCATTATTTCGGTTGTAGCGTTCTCCAGACATTGTAACTCTCAACTCAGTTCTAGCTGTTGATCTCGTCTGTGATCTGGATTGCTTAATAATCCTTTCTGGCTCAGGATCAAACTGCAAGTCTTAAGTCCCTTTAGCTCTTGTCTACATACACTACACACTTGAACAAACAATTTTAAAAGTTGAAAAAGAACTTAATAAATCAAGTTAACACAATTCAATGTAAATCTTAATCTTCAAAATCAATCCCTGGCAACGGCGTAAGAAATTGATGAGGATTTCTGTGACATATAAATTTGCAATTACTAAACAGAAATCATATCAACGTCTAATGTAATATTTAAGATATCGTCACCACAGGGATTGTTAGCTAAGAAGCATAATTGAAATTAAGATTCAGACTGAATTGCCAAAAGAATCTAATTACAAATCGAATCACAGGTATCATAATATGAAAGTGAATTGTAGACACTAATGACATTCTCTTGTTGAAAGCATAAATCAGTATTCCATTCTGCAATGATCTTAATCAATGATTATGCTGATCTACTAAACTCTGCTATCAATTAACTTCTCATGTATGCTTCAACTTAAGATCAAAGTTTTACCTTCTAGATCATCATCAGTGATCTGTCAAAAGATCTCTCGATTCAATTTAACAGATCTCAGTTATAAAGTTGCATATATCTCTATACTAGAACAGATATAACTGTTAAGCATAATCTGTAAAGATTAGATATATAGTCTATCTCTAGATCTATGATCCTCTGTTCTTAGAGCTGGAATCTTATCGCCATCTCTGGTCTAATCAAATCTCAAATCAACAAGATTACGTAACTCTCGTTCTTGTAATTCAATTAGCTCATGAAATTCGAGTAAAACTGACTTAGATTAAACAAGAAACATATATCAAGAACAATGATCATCAACAGAAGTTAGCAGATCAGAAGAGCTTTTAGCTTAGCATATCGATTTCAACATATTCAATCAAAGCACAAATCATCATCAATATCCTTCTAAGATCTAAATCTTACCAAAGAAGATGGAAGCTAGACTCTGTCCCCGTTGTTGCTTCGCTATCTTCAAGCTAAATCTCAATGATCGCAAGAACAAAATATGAAACTTCTTCAAGAAACTTCTCTAAAAATATTGAATGAAGAGTATCGAAGAATCTAGAATTTTTCTCTAAAAAGAACTGAATGTCAAAAGGTTCAACAACGATGATCACAGAGATCTTAAAGTTTTTCCAAAGATTGATCAAAAGATAACTATCACTACATCTGAGCTACTATTTATAGAATTTCTCTCAATGGCAATTATGAAATAAAAACATCAAAGAAACACAAATTGGCGAATTAGCAGCTTTCTCTTCTTATGTCGCCTGTTCCTTCGCCTTAACTTAACGACTTTCATAAATCTCACTTGTCTTGATCGCCAAGCCATTATTCTTCAGAGGCGAAATGTTCTTCATGTTGCCATTTTATGTCGCCTAAAGCTTGGACGAGAACATCTTCTTTCGCCATATAATTCTTCTATTTAAGAGCAATCTAGGTGTCATAACGTAAATGTCGTCTCCCTTCATTTTTCTTTTCGCGACATATTCATATGTCCCCTTAGATATCGCTTCAGTATGGTGAGATTCTACTTACAACGCCTAATGAAAATCTATAAGACTAGCGACGTATGAAGGTGACTCGCCTCAGTTCTGATCTTCTGGGCGACAATATTCAAATTTCTCCTCCTACTTCGCCTTCTCTTTTCAGCTAATAGCGATGTATGTAGGCGATGTTCATTTTTCAATATCAGATATTTTGCCTCAATTTTTAACTTTGGATGAAATTCCAGACGTTCCCTCTTTCTTCCGAATTTTGCAACTTTAAACTTCTTTTCCACTTCTTTTCATCCAAGTCTCTGTTTTAGAATTAATAGTCTAGAATTATTAGAAATGTACTCAACTTTCCATCTTTTAAACTCATTTCCTTTACAATTAAGCTCATAAAACATGCTAAAATGTAGGTAAATTCTAGACTTATCAATGGTCTTTACCATTTCTACCTCCACTTCCATCCCCTCCCCTCTGTTATCGCCTCCACTATTGCATTTATCATTTTCACCTCTACTTCTACTTCCATTCACTCCCTACCCCCACCACCGCCGCCAGTATAATTATCTCCTCTATGACTTTTATTATCGTCTCCTCCACCACCCTTACCTCTTCCTCCATGGCAATTACCATTTTCACCTCTTTCTCCACCTCATCACCGCCACCACCACTATTACAATTGCCTCCATGATATTTACCGTTTCCACTTCCACTTCAATTTTTTCACTTCCACCACCAACGCCATTACAATTACCTCATCTATGGCCTTTACCGTCATCTCCTCCACCACTACCCTCACAACCAGTTCCTCCATTACATTTACTATTTCCACTCCTACTTCCATTTCCTCTTCCATCTTTACCAGTATAGCCATTATAGTTACCTCCTCAATCTCTTTACCCTTCCCTTCATTTTCTCCACCACCATCACTTGCTGATAGAGCACATAATTGTTACATTTGTGCCATGTTTTTATGTGAATTTTGGACTGTTTTATGATAATTGATGCTTAATTGTCTCTTTTTATTATTTTCTACAAATTTGGGCAAGTTTGCATAATTGAAGATTAAGAGGGATAAAGAGGCAATTTCTAACACAAGTCAATATTTTTTTGCTGTGGAGATTGAGTCAAGCACGTGAAGATAAAAAAAAAAATTTAATTTTTGAATTCTCATTTTTGTTTAGAAACTTGAGGAGATTTTGTGGGCAGAGATGTTCATATATCATATCTTTTTGTTCTTTTTGAATTTTATCCTTTGGATTTATTGGTAGGGAAGTGAACAATATAATTAGTTGTGAATTTTTCTAGAAGAGGAAGAGCTTTCTTTAATAGAGTTTGATTTTTCTTTTCTCTTCTTTATTATTTTATTTTACGTTCAATTATAAGGTTATGTTACTTATTGTATCTACATGAAGCTAAATCTCTTTAATCCAGTAAAGTACATAACTCAATTATGTATTGTGAGAAAATTTTTTATTTTATTATTTATTATTTCTCTGTGCTTAATAGATTTTGGTGGATTATATTAATTTGCTTGTTGATTATTTTAGGCATGTTAATTGATTAAGTAAATTAGTGTACTACTAGTTATGAAAATTAAATATGTGTCATAATTTAATTAAATGAGTTGATTGCACTCATACCCCCTGAACGATGACAAATTACACACAAATGAACATTTTGGTATTAATACACAATCACATCATTTCTATCCATAAAAATTAGTGAAAATATAAGGTAAAATTAATTTTAAATAAATATTACATCATTAAGATGTATTCAGAATTGCAAATTTCATTGTTATATTGATAAATTTATTAACTAAATAATATTTTATTATTGGGTGAGGGGGTGTGAGTGTGTATTAATACCAAAATGTCTGTTTGTGTGTAATTTTCCATCTTTTAAGGTGTGTGCAATTAACTCTAATTAAATTGGCAGAAGTAGCAACCAGTATTATGTGTTATACTGTGAGTCTACATAATCTTATTTAAACAAACATGCTTATTAACTTATTGGTAAGAGTCTGTATCATTCTACTTTTAAAACAATCTAAAGTTAAACTTGTCAGGCGCGTACCAAATTACTATTAGGTTAACGACTGATTAGAAGGCGTGTATTCGATCATTCTAAGATTTAAACAACGATCAGGTAATTAGGCATGACGTTGATTATTATAACTAGATCTGCGAGTCAACATAATTAATCTATAGTTTCAATCATAAACATAACAATTGAATGAACAACTTTATTGAATTGATTTTTTATATTGTTAAATGTAATCTTTATTTTTCTTAACAACCTAACTTAACTATCTATTTCTTAAATCCCCATTTACTGTATTTTATTCTGTCAATCTGATTGAATAGCAAATAAAAATTTTCAGTTTATTCTTTTTAGGTTTGACCCTGCTGTTATGTACTCCAAAACTATAGGCACAATTAATTTTGGCGGTTTCGACACCAAACACTTGCTCCATGTCATTTACCATTTCCACTTCCACTTTCATTTCCTCCTTTACCTCCTCTACCTCTACCACCCCCACCACCCTCCCTACTGGATCCTCCATGGCATTTACCGTTTCCATCTCCCTTTCCATTTTCTCCTTCACCTTTACCACCACTGCCATTACAGTTATCTTCTTCATGGACTTTACCATTCCTTTCTCCATTTCCTGCCCCTCCCCCTCCACCTCCACTATCACCACTGCCATTACAATTACCTCTTCCATGGCCTTTATCGTTGCCTCCTTCATTGCCCCCTCTTCCACCTCTACCACAATCGCCATTACAATTCTATATTTCATTTCCTCCTCCTCCACCACCCCCACCATCGCCTCCTCCATGAAATTTACTGTTTCCACCTCCAATTCCATTTCCTCCTCCACCTCCACCACCATTACCATTAAAGTTACCTCCTCTATGGCCTTTACCGTTTCCTCCTCCATTTCCTCTTCCTCCTCTACTCTCACCACCGTCTCCTCCATGACATTTACTATTTTCACCTGCACTTCCATTTCCTCCCCCACCTCCACCACCCCCAATGTTATTATAATTACCTCTTCCATGACCTTTACCATTCCCTCCTCCACCACTGGCTCATCTATTACATTTATCATTTCCACCTCCACTTCCATTTCCTCCTCCTCCACCTCCACCACCACCATCACCACCACCACCACCATTACAGTTATCTCCTCTATGGCCTTTATCGTTCCCTCCCCCTCCACCACATCTTCCATGACATTTATCGTTTCCACCTCCTTCACCATTACAGTTATCTCCTCCATGGCTTTTACCATTCCCTCCCCCTCCACCGCCTCCTCCATGACATTTACCGTTTGCACCTCCACTTCCATTTCCTTCTCCACCTCTACCCCCACCACCGCCGCCATTACAATTACCTCCTCCATGGCCTTTACCGTTACCTCTTCTATTTCCTGCTCCTCCACCACCCCCACCACCGCCTCATCCATGACATTTATTGTTTCCACCTCCACTTCCACCGCCACCCCCGCCGCCTCCGCCACCGCCACTACAATTACCTCCTCCATGGCCTTTACCGTTCCCTCTTCCATTTCCTCCTCCTCCACCACCCCCACCACCGCCTCCGCCATGACATTTATCGTTTCCACCTCCATTTCCGCCGCCGCCGCCACCACCACCGCCACCGCCACCACCATTACAGTTACCTCCTCCATGGCCTTTACCATTCCCTCTATCATTTCCTCCTCCTCCACCACCCCCACCACCGCCTCCTCCATGACATTTATCGTTTCCACCTCCACTTCCATTTCCTTCTCCACCTCTACCCCCACCGCCGCCATTACAATTACCTCCTCCATGGCCTTTACCGTTCCCTCTTCCATTTCCTCTCCTCCACCACCCCCACCACCGCCTCCTCCATGACATTTATCGTTTCCACCTCCATTTCCGCCGCCGCCGCCACCATCATTACAGTTACCTCCTCCATGGCCTTTACCGTTCCCTCTTCCATTTCCTCCTCCACCACCCCCACCACCGCCTCCTTCATGACATTTATCGTTTCCACCTGCATTTTCGCCGCCGTCGCCACCACCATTACAGTTACCTCCTCCATGGCCTTTACCGTTCCCTCTTCCATTTCCTCCTCCTCCACCACCCCCACCACCGCCTCCTCCATGACATTTATCGTTTCCACCTCCATTTCCGCCGCCGCCGCCACCATCATTACAGTTACCTCCTCCATGGCCTTTACCGTTCCCTCTTCCATTTCCTCCTCCACCACCCCACCACCGCCTCCTTCATGACATTTATCGTTTCCACCTCCATTTCCGCCGCCGCCGCCACCACCATTACAGTTACCTCCTCCATGGCCTTTACCGTTCCCTCTTCCATTTCCTCCTCCTCCACCACCCCCACCACCACCTCCTCCATGACATTTATCATTTCCACCTCCACTTCCATTTCCTCCTCCACCTCTACCGCCACCACCACCGCCATTACAATTACCTCCTCCATGGCCTTTACCGTTCCCTTTTCCATTTCCTGCTCCTCCACCACCCCCACCACCGCCTCCTCCATGATATTTATCGTTTCCACCGCCACCGCCGCCACTGCCGCCACCGCCACCACCGCCACAGTTACCTTCTTCATGGCCTTTACCATTCCCTCCTCCTCCACCACCACCGCCGCCATTACAGTTACCTCCTCCATAGCCTTTACTGTTCCCTTTTCCATTTTCTCCTCCTCCACCGCCACCACCACCGCCATTACAGTTATCTCCTCCATGGCTTTTACCGTTCCCTCTTCCGTTTCCTCCACCTCCACCACCGCCACCACCACCACCGCCATTATAGTTACCTCCTCCATGGCCTTTACCATTCCCTCCTACTCCTCCTCTACCACCACCGCCATTACAGTTACCCCCTCCATGGCCTTTATCGTTCTCTCCTCCTCCTCCTCCATCACCTCCTCTATGACATTTGCAGTTTCCACCTCCACTTCCATTTTTTCCTCCACCTCCCCCAACATTGCCATTATAGTTACGTTCTCCGTGACCTTTACCTTTCTCTCCTCCTCCACCCCTACTGTCACTACCACCACAATCACAATTACCTCCTCCATGACCTTTACCATCTCCACCTCTACTTCCATTCCCTCCCCAACCTCCACCATTATAGTTGCGTGCTCTCCTACCATCTTTATCGTTTCCGCCTCTATTGTTACTATCACCGCCTCTTCCTCTCGGATGACTTCTACTATTTGCTCCCCCTCTGCCATCTCCAGAATTCAACTCAACTCTTCTACTCCACAGATTCCCATTCTCTACTCCAATTTTCTCACCCACATGATCCATGATCTCAACACTTGAACTCACATTAAACTTAACCCCATCATCATCACTCTCATCAGATCCTTGAAGCCCATAAACAAAACAACACGGGCCAATCACTAACAACACGACTCCGAAAGCCCCAAACACTCTCCAAAACTCCATTTCCTTAAGTTCACACTTCCACCCATCACTCTCTCAACATTATATATATATAATCCCCACCCACTGTCCACACAATCATAATATCTTCAATCAATCCCCACAACACTCAACTCAATCTCCACAAACCCCACAAAAAAGCTAAAATAAAATCAGCATAAATTAACACACAAATTTCTTACACCACAATTCATCCTCACATTGGCTTTAACCAACCATTAAACACAAGTATTATTAGTTAATAAATTCATCTTAACACCACTAAAGTATATGTCTTTAATATACTTCAAATTCTATTAATAGTTAATGAAATCCGTGACAATAACTAGTGACACGAAATCATGATCACCAATTAATATTCGATTATAAGTGCCACACACCATGTATTGATTATTAATGTTGATCCCCCCACGTGAGAAGATATACATATACCTTTTGCTTGCTTACGATTGAGAAATTGATAAAGCCTCCATGTGATGTACCAAACAAATAGTGGAGACAATATTGGAATTTAAGATAAGATTCAGATGGATATATTGTGATGTATTAAAGTGGATATTTTAGGGAACCATTGGTTTCATTTTCTTATAATCATTTATCCTCCATGTGCATTTGTCTTTTCCATTTCTTCTAAGTTACAGAGATAGTGTAAGTTGGTATATATAATGCACCTACAATAAAACTATAGGTACCCTTATGCTATTTCCTCATCATTGTTTATTAACCTAAACTATACTCCATATCTAAAAATGAAAAATTGCATAATTCCATAGGCGTTTTCATATATTGCCATATTTCCCCTTAAAAAAATTTAAGATGGTATAATACCTTGAAATCAAATACTTATTTAATAAAGTTGATATATATATAATTATTTTCCTTTTATCTAAAAACTATTATTTGAAGTATATAATTAAAAAATATCTATCTTTTTTATTTCTTAATATTATAGAATTGAGGATATTTATATTGTTTTAATAATTAATAATAATAATTATTTAAATTTTATTTTATTATTATTTTTTTACATTGTTAACTTAAATTTTGAAAATGATTTTCCAACGTAATTTTAATTGGATTTAATAAAAATAACTACAGAATGTTTGAATGGTATATGAAATAACGAAGGAAGAGATGGTAAAATTTCAATATTTTACACTCATTCTATACTTATCTCTTATATTATTTTATATGTAAATTTAATAGAAAGATTAATATATATTCTTAAGATTTGACTTTTTTTTTTATTTATAATAAAAATTAGTTCAAAACATATAGAATATTTGCAAACGGATTACACTACTCTGAAATCAAATCAAATATTTTGAATTCTTTAAAATTCCTAACATCAGTTGGGCAACCCACGTTTAATTTGGCTTTAAAACAATGTTGAACCTGTATGGTTTTGTATCTTACTAATGCATCTCCCATGAAAGAAAAAATTGGAGATAGAAAAATGCAGAACTGTCACACTGAGGCGGAATGTCCCAAGTGTCCTAGGTGTATTCATTTTAGTTATTTATTTATGTTAGCAATTTAATAAAAATAACCTTTCGAGTTGATAACAATAATATATATAAAAATATTTTGCGGATAAGTAAATTAAAATCATAAAATAACGAAAAAGGATCGGTAAGTGGATTAATAAATGAGAGTGTCTGAGGTGTTATATGTAACACACTATTTTATTGTGTTACAAGTTTCTCACGTGTGAAACCCTACCATTCAAAATAAGAATGCGCGCTATTACAAACCATAACTTCCAGCACTATTCACTCATTTACAAAATACACGGTCTTCAGTTTCTCTGTACACTAAAAAATTACCAGCAAATCATCAAACTCAAAACCTAGTTTTTACTCGACAATCTACACAAATTTGCAGGTAATCTCCAATTTAATTGCAAAATTCGTATTCGAACAGTTTTTTTTCAAGTTATTGCTGAATTTTAGGGTTTTGAATTCAAATTTCTTGTTCAGTTTAGTAATTTTTTTGTAAATACAGAAAAAATGGTGAAGAAACAACAATCTACTAAGAAACCTAATGCAGAGATTGTATATACCAAAACAAAGGCACAAAGGCGAAAAAAGAAAAAATGAAGATTTTAGAATTGTCGTGAGAAAGGATGAAATGGAAAAGAAAATGAGGAAGACGAGAGAAACAAAAAGGATTCCTGATGAGAAAACTAGTTTTAAATTTGTCCCAAGGTATGTTCTCTTATTGCTGTATATGCTAGATGAATTATTGTGTATGTGTACCTATTAAGTTTGTATGTTCAGTCATTATTATATTGTCTTTTTTTCTATAGTTATCTGTGTTGTGTGTATGCGTATCTGTTGATGCTATATGTACCTGTATGGTTATGTTTGTGCCTGCATAGTTATTATCTGTGCTGTAATATATGTATTTGTGTCTGAGCAATTCTTATATGTATCTGTTGAGATACTATATGTACCTGTTGGTTATTGTATGTGCCTGCATAGTTATTATCTGTGCCTGAAATATATGTATCTGTGTCTGAGCAATTCTTATATGTATCTGTTGAGATACTATATGTACCTGTTGGTTATTGTTTGTGCCTGCATAGTTATTATCTGTGCCTGTAATATATGTATCTATGTCTGTATAATTTTTAAATGTATCTGTTGAGATGCTATATGTACCTATGTGGTTATTTTTTGTATCTTCGAGGTTATTATCTGTGCCTGTGTTTTATGTATCTGTGTCTGTTCATTTCTTATATATATCTGTTGAGATGTTATATGTACTTGTGTGGTTATTTTTTGTGCCCGCAAAGTTATATATGTGCCTTTTCTTTTCTCCATAGCTCATTTTACCATGTGAACTACGTATCAACTCCAAATTCGATTACAAAATTTTTGGAACAAGTCACTGAAAGACAAAGGGAGGATGTTAAAAGCATTGGTTTTGGAGCAATTCTTGGAATTAAAATCACAGAAGTTGACAGAAGAGTGTACCCTCTTCTAACAGCTATGTATGACAACATGGTTCTCACTCTACATAACGACTCAACGATTAATGCAAACTCGCATTTCTTCTATGAAGTTCTTGCTCTACCTTGCAAAGGAAACCTCTATATGGACAAGAAAACAGAATGTGTGGAGGAAAACAAGTAGTCAAAGCTAAAACATCTCCTAAAGATTTGGATAGATTTTAGATGAAAGAAAGGTTTTTGTATAAAAGATTGTAGAAAATATGTTACCATAACAAAATGTTAGAAATCATGAAAAAACATGAAGAAGGAGGAGATTTTTTCAAGAAAATTTTTGTTTTGTTTGTATTCACTATTTTCTTGACACCACATGGTGACAAGAGTTTGGTTTCTGATATTCTTTTGGAAATAGAAAATGTTGATGACATACCAAACTATGATTGGTGTGCTTTTATTGCTTCCAACATGAAAATGCATGTGGAAAAGTTGAAGGGAACAATAGAGAGGAACAGAAAGGATGATTCTGCCTTTGTTTTCAAACCAACGGCCTCCCATCGATATGAGACAAAAGTTGGTGGGTGTTTTCCAGCACTTCTCATTGGCTACATTCACAAACTTGTCTTTGGTTATGTCTTACCTCAAGAGATCCCATATATCAAGCATTGGACATATGATAGTTTAAAGGAAAGGGTGGTTGAAGAGGTTAGAAAATCCTACATAGGAACTGCTAAGATAGTAGTTGAACAACCACAAATTCAGCCAACAACAGAAGACAGAATATTGACTTTGACAAATGATGATGGTGATGGTGATGCTGTAAGTAATTCTGTTATTTGTACCTGTTACATTATTTTATGTATCTGCTTGTATTTTATCTGTAGCTGTGAATATATAATAAGTGTATCTGGTTGTGTATTTTATGGTTCTTATAGGTATCTGTGTTGTCCTTATAGCTGCCTGTGTTTTATGTATCTGTGTATGTACAATTGTTATAGGTATCTGTTAAGTTTGCTAAGTGTACCTGCGTTGTTATTTTCTGTGCGTGCTTGTTTATTTCTATGCCTGTTGTTTATGTATCTGTGTCTGTTATATATGTATATGTGTTAAAGTATTGTTATTGTTATTGTTATTTCTGTAGTTTGTTAGATTATTATATGTACCATTATTAATACATAATCCAATTTATCAGGATGCAAATACTTTTCTCTTAGATTTGTCAACAACTTTTGAGAAAATAAGAAGAAAAAATTCAGTATTTACTAGTGGAGAGAAAGTTCAAAATGATGAATTATTCAAATTGCTCACTGGAGTTGACAAAGACATCAAGAAGCTGGAAAAAAAGATACATAGATTTGGAAAAAAAGAAGATGTAGAAATTGTGGAACAAGCTGATAATCAACAACAACCTGATGACGTTGTGGAACAAGATAATAATCATCAACAATCTGATGACGTTGTGGAACAAGTAACTGCAAAAGAAGTCAATCAACAAGATGTCGAGAAGAGTGAAGAAAAAACTCCAACAGATGCATTGATCACTGTCATTCTAGACAGTGAAAAAATGATAAAACGTTTACCTGTAAAGCGACCAACTGATCGAATCAAGAGGAAAGAAATAGACGACGTCCCAAGTTTCAAACTCATAGACAGCTAGGAGTCTGTGCAAAAAATTATTAATGATTTAACTACGGTATATTCATATATTATTTGTCTCTATATATATCCTATTTGTATATGTTGTTTTCTAATTTTTGTCTGTTATGTTATTATTATTTCCATCATAATAACTTTTGTTTTCATTTCATTGGTTTTTATTTTTCTTTAGGATATGCCTAGGAAAAGAATGGCCTCAAAAGGAAAGAGGAGTGTTTGTGGTTTGTTTCATTTTCTTGATGAAGAAAGGAAGGAGTTGTTGAAACAATACAAAATTGACAGCAATGAAGCAACAACATTCGTATCAAGCCACTTACAAGAACAAGAAAAAATGTACACCTCCAATTACCATCCTACACTACTAGCAATAGCTGACTACTTGTTCTACTCAAATGTAGAAGAAAATGAAAAAATAGGCGAAAAAACAGAAGCCGAAGAGAAGGAGTATAGAAGGCTAGTAAGGGAAGAAGACAAGGAGCAAGAGGCTATTTTACAAGACAATTTAATTGAAATAACAGTCTTAAAATATGATTTCAAAGGTCTAAGGGCTCGAAATTGGATAACATCAAATGCAGTTGATTTTGCCGCTTTATTGCTAACCAAATATCGGATTCAACAACACAGAGAAAATAGTGAAGACTTGATGATCTACTTCTGTGTAGATTACTTTGTAAGTGCCATAAACTTTATTTAAAGAATTCTTTCAAATTTCTTAATTACCAATGTGCTTCCTATTTTTGCTATACAGGTCAAAACATCTTACATATCGCAGCAAAAAGAAAGATTGAGTAAAGGCGAAAAAGTCAAATGCAATGAAGATCTTGTCATGGAAAATATGATTGAATGGTTTGCAAATTTTGATAGATTTGACATCAATAAAATACAAATGGTATGTATTTGTCAATTTCATTAAAGTATTTAATTCACTTCTGTATATGTCTGTCAATTTTAATTATGCATAGTTGTAGTGTGTTCTGTGGTGTTCTTATTTGTGTCTGTGTAGTAGCTAATTGTATCTGCTCGTTTGCAACATGTTTCTGTTGTGCTCTTATATGTATATGTTGGGATTTCAACTGTATCTACTTTATTATTATACGTATCTGTAGGGATGCTAACTGTGTCTGTTTTGTTCTTATATGTATCTGTTGGAAAGCTAATTGTATTTTTTTTTTGTGTGAAGGTTTTCATGCCTATATTTCATAGGAATCATATAACTCTCTTTGTAATGAACAAAAGGAAAGAGTTGTTTAAGTTGTTTGATAACAGAGGGAGTCCAGGTTTTGAAGAACAATATCAAGGAATAATTCCAATACTTGTAAGTTTTACTATATCATAACCTTTTAATTCGTAAATAATAAATAATAATAATATTAGTTATCACGATTTTTTGTATGAAGGTGGAAGGACTTTCTAAATTTCTCAAGAATCAAAACTCTCTAACACATGATGAAAATTTGAAATACAAGCATGTGTACAAGAACATACCTAAGAATAACAAAGATAATTACGATTGTGGAGTGTACACAATTGCTTATATGCAAAACTATGTTGGAGAGGATGTTATCAATCTCGATTTATCCACTATAAGTAACATATTTACAAATTAACTTATTTATATCCTTTACAACCTTCACTTTTTAATATTACTAATGATTTTTAATTATAATGCAAATGAACAGATTAATGTAAGAGCAGTTTACAGATTTGAGATCTTGTGTTCAATTGTATTCAACAATCTGAATAAAGATCTTGAGAAACTTTACAAGAAAGTGTTACTCTGGAATCAAAAAGAGAAGTTAAAACTGCTGGTGACACAAGAAAGGAAGAAGAAAGAAAGGAATGCTTTAGAGAAGAACAAGTAAAAGAAAAAAGAACAAAGAAAAAATCAATTAAAACTAAAATAGTCTTTCAATTGGAGTCATTGTCCCATATTCATTTGGCCTACTTGTTCCCGTTCTCTTTTTTTCAAAATGGCTTCTTATCCTTGTGTTTGTCTTCTTTGGTCTTCCCTTTGTAGTGATTCTTCTCACAGGATCTTTAATTGCATCATTTGTTGAGCATGATTTGTCCTCATTCACAGCTGAACAACTTGTGCTGCAATTTGAATCACTTTCTACTTCTTTGCCCTCACGTTTTAGAATAACTTTAAGATCTTTAGCAAGTTCATGAATACTTTGTTCGCACTTTTCTCTAGCTTCAGGAACAGAATGATACTCCATGATTAAATTATAATAGTTTCTTGCCATTGTGTATCTCCATGCTAGAGTTAAATTGTAATAAACAAAAAAAAAAGCAAATCAGTTATCTTATCTAAAACCATCTGTGTCTGTGAAGTTATATAATGTATCTGAACCTTAGAATAAAGATATCTGCATAACTAATAACAGTATCTGTTGGACAATTAATTGTATCTACTTGAATATTATGTATATTATCTGAAATTAAAAGGGAAGAATATCTATACCTTTTCCTTTCACAACTCTCAGAATGTATTTCCCTTTCAGAACCAAAGCCCAAACAAGCACTGAGTTTAGCATCCTTTCGCCATCTTCGATGAATATATATCTCAGGTATAACAAATACATTATTCAAGTGCATTACCCTAAGAATATGGTAACAAAGGAGCTTTGTCTCATTAAAGCATAAGCAATCATAGTAAAAAACATTCGACTCAAGATAACAAAGAACCCTATGGGACTTGTTAAAATCTGATTCCAAAGAAACTTCATAAAATTGAAAATCCTCTTGACATCCATCAGCTCGTATATAACTCTTTAGTGCAGACTCAAATTCCCAATAAAAGTCTTTGAATAAATTTAGTGTGTAAACCTCGGAAGCATGTTTCACAAGTGGAAGAGCATTGCATACTGAAGAAGGCTTTTCCAAACGATTCTTGTAATTATCCTCACCCTCTTTGCTCCTCTAACGTTTTACAACTTGCTCAAAAATGTGAAAAAACTCATATAAACTTGTTGTAACATTGGATTTGAATGATATAACATGATTTGTTCCCTCAACTCTCTAGGTTGAGAGGATTCCAACAGAAAAAATATCTCTATTCAGAGCAGGGCACCATTTCTTCCTAATCTCATAAAGTCTTTCAAACCATTCCCGTTTCTCCAATCCATACTCATTAACCATATCAGTCCTGTTTTCCTCAAACTCTTCTACATTATCACACCCCATTAAACACTTATCAAACTTCTTCTTGAAATCTTCATTGCTTTTCAATGTTCTAAAGTGTGAAACAAAGTTCTGTTGCAAATGCCACAGACATAACCTATGTCTAGCATTTGGAAAGACCTGAAATTAACACAGTATTTATTATAATTAGTGTTTAACTTATAAGATAAAACTGTGTATCTAAACAACAGAAATTAAGTATTTGTATAATAAATAACTGTGTCTGAGTATAACTTATGTCTGCCTGTACAAACGTTAAATGTATCTGTTAAACAGAAAATGTGTATCTGAAAATAAAATAAATGTATCTGCATATAACTTATATGTGCCTGCTTATATGTTAAATATATACCTTTCCTATTGCAGAAGATAATGTTGCATCTTGATCAGTAAATATAGTCTGTGGCTCCCTTCCATACATAGATGTTTTGAAAGTCTCAAGGAGCCAAATGAAGGTGTCATTCTTCTCATTGGTTACAAAAGCACATGCAAACATTATTGTGCGCCAATGGTTGTTTATTCCAACAAAGGGAGCACAAATAAGGTTATATTTGTTTGTTCTGTGAGTCATGTCAATTATCATTAAATCACCAAAAACCTTAAAATCTTCAAGCATCATTGAATCCCTCCAAAACAAACAGGATATCTAATTCTTCTCATCAACTTTACACCTAAAGAAAAACAAACTGTCTTCCAATGACTTTTGATGAAGCAAGTCTAAAACAGCTTGCATATCACCAGATTCAACATCAACCATTTTCATGTAGTTGATATAGTTTAAATGATCTTTTTTCATGTGTCCAACAAACTCCTCGCCACCAACTTCAGAACACAAGTAGTTGTAGGAGTCCATTGGCTTGATTCCAGACTTAGACAAGCTTCTTATCACTTCTCCGGTACTTTCACTAATTCCCCTTTGCGACTTCAAGTGATGAGCTTCACTTGCTTTTGCAAGATCATGGTTATGTTGCAGATGGTGATCAACAACAATAAAAAATCCATTACTTTTATTAAGCTTAAACTTAGTCTTAGCCTTACAACCACATCTTGTGATATTCACTGTCCTTCGCTTTCTTTTCTTCTTAATTTTTGAACTATCTCTAGATTCCATGATTATAAGATCTGAAACACTGGTGATTGGGGATTCCTTGACCTTTCTTGGTCTGACTCTCTCAGCAAATCCTTCACAACAACACACAAAATTAAACTCAAACATCTCATTGGTCTTTTCTCTCCTTGTAACTGACTTACGAACACTAAAACCAATAGCACGTGCATGAGCATTATACATGGAATAACCATCTTCATAACTTGAAACCATCCTCTTCAATTGACAATGGACAATGCTATGATCCATATCATAATTAGATAATGCTGTTGAATTAAATTCAACTTCTACAAAATAGAGAAAATATACAATAAGTAAATTATATGAGTACAAGTTTAAATAATAAGTTTACGTGGCAATAAGAATTTAACATTAATGTGCCTGTGGCTAAAATAAATGTATTCGATAAAAAAATAAGTGTCTCTGTACGAGAAATAACTATGTCTGCTTAATGATAACTGTGGAGTGTCCGTATACAAAATAAATGTATCCGTTGCAGAAATAAGTGTGTCTGTGTGACAAATAACTATGCCTGCTTTGATAATAAGTGCATCAGACATCAAAGATTTTAATATAACTGTATCTACATCTAACATAAATGTATCAGTTGGAAAAATAAGTGTGCCTGTGTGACAAATAACTATGCCTGCTTTAATAATAAGTGCATCAGACATCCAAGAATTTAATATAACTGTATCTACGTCTAACATAAATGTATCCGTTGGAGAAATAAGTGTGCTTGTGTGACAATTAAATGTCTCTGTTCGAAAGATAATACCTGTAATGCTTATTTAACAACAATTATGAAACGTAATCTGTAAATATATCTAGTTGAAGATTGATGTACAACAATAAATCGATGTAGTTCAAGATTGAAATAAAAGCATTCAAGTCAAGATAAATCGTAATAATACTAATTCATTACCATTATTCGAAGAGGAAGGAACTTGAAATGCAGATTCAATAACGACTTCTTTCTGTTGATTGTTCGTAGAAGAAACAAGTTGAAAAGAAGATTCAACAAAATCTTTTTGGTTTTCGCTTCTATCGACATCAAAAGATGTTGGTAACATAGATGAATCCATGAATAACAAAAGGAAAGAACAAGATATGGTTTTAAGGAGAGAGAGAATAAAATTCGTGAAAGATATGGTTTTCTTTCTAAAAAAAAAAAAAATCGCATTGTGTTTCAGAAACACCCAAGACTTTGTGTTAATAAATTTATATATCTTTCCTTAACTTTTTTTTTTTAAATTTATGCTTTTGTGAATGGAGGGTTGGTTATCCATTTTCCTTAGAACATAAGATACATAAGTCCTAAGTTTAGTAAGATTTAATAATTTTTTCGGTGGATGTATTTCTGAATTCACGTGGATCCAGATATCTAAGTTGATTATGCTGAAATTGAAATATTTTAGGTTATGAAAACTTCAAGTTCTTTATTGCATGGATTTCAATATGCATGATGGTAGCGTAATATAATCCAGATGATGAATTAGATAGTTTTCCAAATATAAGCTTCTGGTTCATCAACTGTTTCAATATGATAACCATTCATTTCTTATCTTTGAAACTGAGTAAATTTCTATGAGAATATAGTGTAATTTTCTATATTCAATTTAGTCTTATTTGGTAACAATATCAAAGCTCCTCGGGACCTTTAATCAAATCTACTTGAATTGGGATTAATTCCAAAATAAATAAATAAACTGTTCTTGTAGAATAGCATGAGTTGTACACTATTGGCTAAACATATATCTTCATATATAATTACTTCATGGTTCTAATTATAACCTTATTTAAAGAAAAACCGAATATGATTTTAACGAATATATATATATATATATATATATATAAAATAAGGTTCCTATTTACAAACATTTACAATTTAAAAACCAAAATTATATTTCGTTATATCCACGTAACAAAAATAATAGATAAAAGCTTTTCACTTACGGTTAATGTTTTTGTAACGTCCGTAATTAGTGTTTAGAAATTTCTGTGTTTTCCGGTGAATTTTGACTTTTCGGTCAAAATTCGGGTTAAAGGGTAAAATTGTAATTTAGAAAGTCAATCAGAATTATAGAGTCAAATATATCAAATTGATTGTCTTTAAAAGAGTTTTAAGAATTTAGGAATTTAAAATGAAAATCAAGTTTTACATTAACGGAAAATATTTTAGAAACCGTTAAATTGATTTTAAAAGTGTTTCATAATTGTTTTATAAAAAGGCCTATACCTCATGTTTTTTAAAAGAAGCCTACTTGTAAAACCCCTAGTCAATTGAAACCTCTCATTTGTTTTGTTTCTCTCAAGAATCACCAAAACATGTAATTTGGTTTTCTCTCAAAGTCTTCTTTCTTACGAGATTGGTAAGTCTCTCTAAAACCCTAGTTTTAAACTTCACGTTTTACAAATTGATTATTCTAATGCTATCATGATTTATGATTATGAATTAATTCTTGAGATTTGATTTGTCCATTAAAGTGTTCTTTAAAATTGATAGAGTAGTAAACCTTAGGATTTGATTTGAATTAATGGTATTGAAAAGATTATCTTTAGATTGATAATATTAATGACTTTATAGTTTCCGATTGGCTAGTTAATTAAGGGCTGAAAATTGGGTTTATATTGTTTGGTTCTTGGTGTTGACCAAGTGTTTGATAAAATCCTTGTATGAATTATATTGTTTAGGCGACTTGGGTGACAGTGGTAATCCAACCGACATCGCTTAGCTAATCGACAGAGGACAGATTAGCAATTCCGTTTTAAACTCTAAATATTATTTGATGTGCGTGTTAATTGTTTGTGCATTAAACCGGTTAATTATATATAACCATATGGATGGAATTGGTATTAGAATTTAATATTGAATATTTAATATTGAATTTAATATTGAATATATTGAATAAATGCCTAGATAATTGTTTACTTGATTTTAATGCTTATAAATGTGTGCATGAGTTTGTGTTTGGTTGGAAATAATGACATGAAATGTAATGAGAAATTGGAATAAATGCCTAGGTTATGTTATCTAGGTACCATGTGTATTTAATAACATGTACTTAATCACATGTATTTATTCACATGTATTAATTACATGTAAGAGTGTATTTATTATGTTTGTGAATATTATTATATATAAGGATCTAATGGTGAGCATTAGAACCATAACATGTAGTGTGGTTATTATTGATTAATATATTATAACATGGTAGTGTGAGCACCAGAACCATAACATGGTAGTGTGGTTATTATTGATTAATATAATTATACGGTCACTTGATTGTTAGTATGGTTTTTATTACCTATAATAGGTTATTGAATTGATAAGTAATAAGGATGATGGAAATTGTGCTTAATTACTAAATAATTGATTGCCCTTGGTCATAGATTGATACAGAGATAGAGTGGCATGCCATTAGAGAAAAAGTAGAGATCTCAACCTATTGAAATGTAGGTAATTTGTGGTTTAGCGAGCCACTATTGGAAATCGGAGTGACGACTTCTATTGGGTGTGACGGCACCACCACCTGCGGACTATTGTTATTGTTGATCTTCGGATCTATTGATGGAATCCATAGGTGGATGAACCATTCCCTACCTCCTATTTCATCACTACTTAATCCAATTTCGGACCTATTGTCAGGCTTCAGCCTTATTGTTCTGGTTTCGATATAACGTGTAGATTAGGGGCAGTCCAAATTATAATTGAGATATTGTGAACTTGATAATTAAATATTGGTTTATTTAAATTTGTTGGCTTAGTATTGCATTTAATTGTTTGATAATTTAGAACTTGGGTTGTTGGCGTTAAATGTTGTTAAACATGTTTGTTTGGTGCATTAATGGCATGGGAAAATGTTATAGACTAGGGAACATAAAGACACTAATCATTAATGGATGGGTGGGGAAAATCAAGTGGAATAAATTAAGCAAACCTTATCGAACAGCTTTGAACACAGAACAGCTTTGAACACAGTCTGGCATGTGCTTTTACACGGACCATGTTCGAAAAATTCATTAGGAGAAATTTGACAGCGGCTTACACGGACTGGAAGTGTTACCCCACACGGTTCGTGTTTTCCCTTGCCCAAGAACAACTCTACCAGCATGTTAGGCGGTCTATCCGTGTTCACGGACCATGTAAAATATCTCCCACGGACACCATTTCCAACAGAATGAAACACGGTCTAACCTTGTGATGTGTTCCACCTTACACCATAAATTGATACATTTTCTCCATTAAGTGCATAAGAAATAAATGACTTTAAATGTATTGAATGACAAATGTTGATTAAATGTATGATATATTAAATGTTCATTAAATATGTGATATATTAAATGTTCATTAAATATGTGATGAATTAAATGATATTAATTGATGTATTGATATAAGTGCAATATATTGAATGAACTTAGTTATTGTTATTGAATAGCGTGCATTTGTGTGCAAATATCATGATTGTATGCTAATAAACACGCATATCCTTGTGGTTGTTTGAGTATAGAATTGTTAACTAGACAATGATAGCCTGATATTTATTATTTTTCTTTTTTGTCTCTTCTATGTGAAAACTGTTGGGAGAAGCACACACAATCAATCAAACAAGCAGCGGAAATTCTTTCTCCCTAAGATGAATACGATCTAATCAATCTAAGTAAAGCACACCATCAACCATGCTCACACAAAGCAATATGAATAACACAAGCCGATTTTTACGTGGAAAACCTCCTCAATGTGAGAAGTAAAAACCACGGGACCGTAGTCCACTCCAACCGTAGTCCACTCCAAACTCCACTATGATCAAAGAAAGAGATTACACAATATTCCAACACCAAATAGGGAACCAACAATAGCAGCAATCCTAATAACACCAAGATTAGGATCTAACAACAAGAGAAAGGACATAAACCAAACCAACACCTCTGTTCTGATGACTGTCGCTCTCTACAAAAGTCTCGAAATCCGATCTCCACCGTCCAGAATAAACTTCAATATGTTCTCGACAACATATCTAAAATTCAGCTCCGATCCAACGGCTAACGAAAGAGATAAGCCCCTTTGAATCCGACTGCACACTGCTGTGATGGGAATCCGACAGTCTCCACTTCCGGCTGTATTACTTCTTCCTGAGAACTCCAATCAACGATCCCAACGGTCAATCTTCAGAACTATGTGTCTTCAATGTAATATCCAAATTTGAGTACGATCCAACGGTTGGTTTAAGAGCAATCGTCAAAACCCTCAGACTGCACGGAAGAAGAACAACCAGTTTTCTTCTTTTCCTCTCAACCCTTTTTCTCTTCTTTCGGTGGCTGCTCTCACTCTATTCTTTGATACCAATAAATCCTAAACTCCTTAGGTTTTATACTAGGGCTCATTATACTTGTTGGGCCTCAACATAAGAGGGAACCTCGACCCAACAAAAACTAACAGGTTGATCGAGCGAGTACAGGTCGAATGCACCTGCATTGAACATCTTAGCACTTCATTTTCCGCATCTATTCATTTTTTTATTTATTTCTACCGAACTATTTTGGAATTTTAATGTAAAACATTTACTTTACATTTCTTTTGCTGGATTTGGTTTACATGTTATGATATTACTAAAACTATTCATTATTGTTGAACAATGGACTTTATTAAATTTTATAAACATTGAAGTACTTTGGGATATTGGTTCTATTTATTGCGAGCGTTATTATATTGAATTGAATTGTATTGAATACATTAGGTTAATGTGACGCTCCGACCATCGCTCTGCGGCTCCGCCGTGGACGGGGGTTCGGCGTTACAGCTTCCATCATCAATTAGGTGATGTATCTTCCCATATAAGATATTTGAATTTGATATGTCGACAAGAGCAATATCATCATTACATAAAAAAATCAATCATATTTGCTTCATTATTTTTCTCCTCTATTTATTTACACTTAAGCTTCTGATAAGCTTTACCTACGTGTTTGGGAGTGCAATAAGTCTTTGAATTACACGTGAGGGAACCACATCTGTAACATAGAATACGTTGAAACTTTGGTTTTTCCCGAACTCTTTCCATTTACTTGAACTCTTATTAGAAATGTTCCATTTTTCAAGAGCATTTGCATTATTATACGGATGTTTATAATTTCTATTTAAATTGTAACCTCATATCTAACCATGCCCATATTCTCGGCCATTTCCATAATCATTTCCATAATTATTTTCATGCCTAGAACAATTACCACAATTGTGACCATGATTAGCATGACCACATCAATGTCCATAATTTTCATTATAATTAGCATTCACTTCAGGGAATGCTTGAGCATTTACAGGGCATTTTTCTATATTTTTCAACAACAATTCATTATGTTTCTCAGCATCCAAAATGGTAATCAAATCATCATATATTTAAAATTCATTTCACAATATTGTTGTCTTAAATCTGTTTAGGAAAGACGAAAAGTGGTAAATATTTTTCTAACATCTCTTTAATAGTTTTCGTTTCTTCAAACATTTTTAATTTGTTCACAATCAAATACATCGTGAAATTATATTCACTCACACTTTTTTAATCATGAAACCTCAAATTATTCCATTCACCTCAAGTTGTAAGGATGATGATTTTGGCTTGACGATTATATTTAGATTTCAGTGCTTGCCACAATTTGTCAGGATCCATGACAGTCAATATTGGTTTTGCAAGCTATCACATAAATAAGTTTTGATTAGAACCAAAGTTTTATCATTTGTCTCAGTCCCTTCATCTATAGTCCGAAATAAATCATCTGCTTTCAATCTTAACTTACAATCACTAAACTATCTTAAATAGTTTAGTTCATGAACAAGTAGGGGCTGAAATTTTAAACATTTCATGTCCGGTTAATAAAATTACAGTTCAGATTTTCATATTTATATATTCGACTTTCCAATTCCATCATTATTCAACTTTGAGTGAATGATGATATACCTTTTAAATTTCTAGATTTATTGTTTATTGAAACCGACACACTATAACCAGATACTTTCTGATCTGGAAGTTCCGATTAAGCGATAATAAAAATTATATTCATAATAGTAACATGTAAAAATCGATATCAGACCTGGATAAAAAAAGAGAGAGAGAGAGAGAGTATTTTAATAAGTAAATTGATAAGAGAACACTTTAATAAGTGAATTGAAATAGAATAAAAATTAATACTCCCTCTGTTTCATAATATAAGTCGTTTTAAACTTGTACACTCTAATTAAGAAAGAGTATAAAATGACCCTGTTACCCTTTCATCATCATTGAAATATCCATTTTAATAATATTTATTTCACAGAACTTTCTCTCACCTATCTCTCTATCATCAAATCAAATGCAACTTTTACTATTTTTGAAAATAAAATAATAAATAGGAAGAAGATGAAAATATATATCTTGAAAAGTGAGAACGACTTATATTTTACAAATTAAAAATAACTCTAAAACGTGTTACATTATGAAATAGATGGAATATAAAACTTGATAATGATGGCAGATTTTTAATTGAAACAACTTCACCGATAGTGATAATTTTCCTGATAACTTATACAATATTGAGTTTACCAATGTAACCATGCAAAACAAGCAAAGGTATGGTATATATATATATATATATATATATATATATATGAAAAAAAATCTCGTTCTCTCTCTATATTGATGTGGAGTGAAGGTTTTATGTAGATAGTGCAACTGTAATAGTGAGACAAATGCTAGAATGCTATAAACAACAAATGGGAGAAATTATCACCTTTTATGGAATACAACGAATTTACAACTGACACGATCTTCAAGGGAATGTTGAGAAACAGTTGTTCATTTTTAATGTTGGTTTAGGAAAAATTAATAATACCTTTTAATTATTTTACCAAACATCTCCCATTTCAATTCCAAATATATACCTTTGTATGGGGACATGATCAACAATTATTCAATTACTTCAACATGTGATTAGGTCGAAAATCTCACGTGTCTTGCAAACAAGGCCACGTGTCTTCCTCGTGGTACTTTTTGGCAATTGCTTAAATTAAAAAAATATTAGTGGTAGGTCACTGCCCAACTAATAAGATTACTAATTGGGCCCAGACAAAACCCAATTCAATGGGCCCCTGTTTGGTTTAAGCCCAAATCATGAAAATGATTGACTTCTCATGTGTGAATTTTACCATTTTCTAATAAGGTTAATTACTTGTAACAATAAAAATATTCTTGAAATTGTCTCCAAATGATTTTTTAAATTTAGAATTTATTATTTTATTAAATTTAATAGATCTCGGGTGATGTTTTAGATAATAAAAACAAATTAGATTTTTTTTAAATATTTTATAAAAAATAAATTAAATAAAACAATATAAATTAGAAGGGAATTTAATTGCATATAATATGCTTAGTGTTAATTAGGGGTGGGCATAAAAACCGGGACCGAAAACCGGCCCAAACCAATTTTATCCGGTTTTTCAAGTTTGATAGGTCCGGTTCGGTCTTGGTATGCTTAAAACCAGTTGTATCGGTTCCAGTTCGGTCTTGGATCCTGAAAAACCGGCCCAAAACCGAAACCGGTTGAATAAATAAATAATTAAATATATATTGGTTATTGTGATCATGCGATAATTCTATTTATTTAAAATATATATAGATTATTATAGTTATGTAATTTTTACAATATTATAAATATAAATATAAATAAATATATATATATATATATATATATATATATTTGAGGTGGATTAATTATATTTCGTGGGTGATGAGATGATAGTATTAGAATGAAAAACTCATTTTAATGTATATGTTTGGACAATTTTTTTTCTTTATTGTTATTTTAATAGGATACCAATAAATAGTAGTATGTTGCTAAATTTTTTATTTGTGTTTTAATAGGATTTTTAATATGTTGCTATTAGTTTTCATTTGGTGAATGATAAAAATTTAAATTAGATTAATATGGTTGCTATTTTTAATAATTGATGATCATTTGTTGATTGATTAGAAATAATTAGCCATTTAAATTTTCCATTATGATTTTTGAATATAAAATGTTTGGAAATGATTTGATGATTTTGTAGTTTTGAAAATTTTATGAATATATAAAGAGTCAAATTTGAAGAAAAGAAAAAGCTCGACATATATATCCAAACCAATAAAACCGGCCCGGCCCAATAAAAAACCGGACCAACCGGTTTTACCATTTAAAATATATCGGGCCAGTCTCAACCTTTGAAAAACCGATACAACCGGGCTTGGGACGGTTTTAGGTAAAACCGGATCAAACCGGCCATGCCCACCCCTAGTGTTAACTTTTAAATAATGTTTTGACTAATATTTAAAAATGAATAATAATACTGAAATTAATATTTGATATTTGAAATATTATTTTAAAATTTTAATTTACTTTAATTTAATAGTTTATTATTTTATATTATAAATTATATTAATAATATTTTTAAAATAAAATAATTTATTTTCATAACATTTAGCATAAACTAACATGTATTTAAATAGCTGGATCTCCCATTAAAATTTTGAATTATACATGGTCATGGTTACTACTTTTTTAATTATAATCTGTATGTTTAGCATGTTTTTTTTTGTTTTATTATTTTTTTAAATATTTTGAATCAAATTATTTTAAAAAAATTCAAATAAGAAAATTCAATAGTATTTTAATAGCATAAAAATAAAATTAGGAATATCAAACTAAAAATAAAAGTTTAGAGTCTAAAATAAATGATTTTTTAATATATTTTATGAATTAATTTCGGTATAAATTTTTGAAATCCTGTAACAATTATAAGACAGAAAATAATTTTAGAAGAGGAAATGAATTTGACATTTCAAAAGTAATTTGAAACAAGTTTGAAGAAATTTGAGAATTAACCGTGTTAATAATACTTTTTTTTCTTCCTCTTCCAACTTTCATCTTCTCGCTCTTTCCTCACCCACCTTCACTAATACTCTCAATAACTCGCCAAATGTATACTAAGGAAGATTTTAGCTTCCTTTAACAAAAGTTTTCAAATTCTAACTTATTAATTTTGAAATAATGATGATTTGGATGGTTTGACTTTGTTATTTATGTGATCATAGCATATTGTAGAAGTTTTTATTTAATTTTAATAGAATAATGAATTTTATGTTCCGAATAATGTGAATTTTATATTGATTGATTTGGTCTGCGATTTTTATTCTATTGATGTTTTTAATAGACAACAAAGGGTAAGAATCACCAAATAGGGGATCCTAGCCTGAGGTTTGTACATTCTATCTAAATCCTAGATTATTATATATTTTTGGATGTTGATTGTTGATGGTGTAATGATAAACATGTTTAACTTATGTTATAAGTGTAAATTAGAGAAAATAATCTCTGTTTTTCTATATTGATTTCAAAGAGATGGTCTCTTTATATAATTACAATAGAAAGCTAAATATGGGAAACGGTAACCAAAACCTAATTACAAAGACCTAATTACAAGGGATTATCTACTGATTTACAACGTAAATTATATATACAATTATGTCAATAGATATTCGAGTATATATGGAAGGCGTAAATTTGGGCGTTGATTAAC
This sequence comes from Cardiospermum halicacabum, assembly GCA_031304145.1. Taxonomy (NCBI): domain Eukaryota; kingdom Viridiplantae; phylum Streptophyta; class Magnoliopsida; order Sapindales; family Sapindaceae; genus Cardiospermum; species Cardiospermum halicacabum. The sequence continues at coordinate 23,388,424 of CM062394.1, read as the reverse complement.
ATCCCCCCTCAAACTGATGATAGTCAACCAACAGTTGCTAATAAAAAATTCATGACGCTTTTTCGTCTGTGATTTCGTGAAGAAATCAGCAAGTTAGTTTTTGGAGGAGACAGGCAGAAGAGAAATGATACATTCTTCAAATTTTTCACGAAAAAAGTGACAATCGATATCAATATGTTTGGTATGTTCATGAAACACCGGATTCGAAGCAATCTTTACCGCATTCTCATTATCGCAATACATAGGAGTTGGCGAGGATAAATTGATCCCAAAGTCAGCGAGCAAACGTCGTAACCAGACCACCTCACTACTGGTTGTTGACATAGCTCGATACTCTGCTTAAGTGGATGACTTGAAAACTGTTGCCTGTTTCTTCGATTTCCATGATAAAAGCGATGTTCCCAAGAAGACACAATACCCCGTTGTCGAAGGACGAGTGTCCGGACAGTCACCATAGTCTACGTCAGAGAATGCAAATAGAACAGAAGAAGAAGCACTGCTGTAGTGTAACCCTAGAGACAGAGTTGAACGAAGGTACCGGATAAGGCGATGCACAGCTGTGAGATGAAGACGACGCGGATCAGAGACGAACTGACTGAGAATATGAACAGCACGCGCAATGTCAGGACGAGTCACTGTCAAGTATACTAAGCTGCCCACAAGTCGATGATAGAGAGTAGGATCTGAAATAGGCTCACCAGCATTCTTTGTATAGTGTGTGTTAAGCTCGAATGGTGTATCAACAATATTTTCATCCGTTTGTCGAGCCATATCAAGGAGGTCACGAGTATATTTTTGTTGGCTAAGGAAGTAGCCATGCTGATTATGAGAAATTTCCAACCCAAGGAAGTATGAAGCACGCCCAAAGTCCTTCATTTGAAAAGAGGATTGTAAAAGGTTTTTAAGCTTGGTAATACCATCCAAATCATCGCCTGTAATGAGGAGATCGTCGACATAGATTAAGGCAAAAACATTTCCTTTTGGCGAAGATGATATAAACATAGAGTAGTCGTTATAACTTTGACGATAACCTCCCTGCAATAGAACTGACTTCAACTTTGAAAACCAAGCACGAGGAGCTTGTTTCAACCCATAAAGCGCTTTCCGCAGCCTGCAAACCATAAAGGGGAAGTTTGGTACCCAGGAGTAGGCTTCATGTAAACCGTTTCAACTAAATCACCATTGAGGAAAGCATTAGTGACATCCATTTGAGAAATCTCCCACTTTCGAATGGCGGAAATAGCTATCAAGGTATAAACTGTAGTCATTTACGTCACCGGTGCAAATGTTTGTTCATAATCAACACCATACTCTTGTTTAAAACCTTGGGCGACCAACCGAGCTTTATAACGATCCAACGTGCCATCAGATTTAAACTTAAGAGTATATACCCACTTACAGCCTACCAAAGGTTGATTATGAGGTAAAGGAACCAAATCCCAGGTATGATTTCTTTCCAACGCATCCATTTCTACTTGCATTGCTAAACACCATTTTTTACTATCTGCAGCCTGCTTATAAGAACTAGCAATGGAATTTTGGTCAAGTGTAGAGAGTAATGTGAGGCGATCAGGAGGTTTGATTAACCGACCTGAACGTGTAGTGACAATTGTGGATGGGGGAAGTGAAGGTAGAAGAGGTAAAGAGGAAGTAGAGTTACCTGGAACCGGATCCGGTGATGGTTGAGGAGCAGCAAAGGGAACTTGAACTGGATAAGGAACATGCTGCTCATCATCAAAATGAGAGGACAAAGGAACTTGGACAGTCAGCAACACAGGAGGAGATGAAGCGAAATATGACGAATCCTAAAAAAAATAACATTGCGAGATACACGCATCCTTCATGCATCCCAATCATAGCGGCGGTAACCTTTTTGGGTATCCGAATATCCCACGAAAATACACTTAACTGACTTCGCCTCAATTTTGGAATGTTCAGACCGGGGAAGAATGACATAGCATATACACCCAAATACTCGAAGATTGGTATAGATAGGCTTCGATCCAAAGAGCTTTTGGGTGGGAGAGATATTTTGTAATACTGTAGTTGGCATACGATTAATCAAGTATACAGCTGTGTGAACACTATCCGCCTAAAAGATATTCGGTAATTTCGCTTGTAAACGAAGAGCACGAGATGTCTCTATAATATGACGATGTTTCCGTTCGGACACACCATTTTGTTGAGATTGATGTGGATAAGTTCGCTGGTGTATAACACCTTCTGTGACCAAGAAGTGTTCAAATGCCTTAGACGTGTACTCACCTCCCGAATCGGTTCGAAGAGTTTTGATTTGTTTGTCAAACTGTGTATGGACCATAGCATAAAAATACTGAAAGACCTGCATCACTTCAGATTTATGGCGAATAAAATATACCCAAGAATAGCGAGTCTAATCATCAACAAAGAGAATCTAATCATCAACAAAGAGAACATAATAGAAATTTCCAGATATAGAGGCTGTGCTGGCCGGCCCCCAAACATCAAAGTGTATAAGTTCAAACATAGAGGAAGTATGATGAAGACTTCTATTAAATGGTAAAGTGTGAGATTTCGCAAGAACACATGCTTCACAGTCTGTATTAACCTTAGTCTTGGGAGTAATGACAGATAACAATTCTCCAGATGAAAATAAAGACTTTAAATTAAAAACATGGGGGAGACCCAGGCGTTTATGCCAAAGACTCCAAAGCTTATTAGTTGAGTCCACTTCTTGAGACAATGGAGCGAGAAAACATTTCTGGCTGACGGAAGAATATCCAAAATCAAAGATAAAAAGTTCCCCTTGTCTACGACCTCTCCCAATCACCTTCACGGTGCGCAGGTCCTGAATAAGACAACCAGACAAGGAAAACGAGACTAAGCAATTTTGTTGCACAAGTTGATTGACAGAAATTAAATTGGCTGATAACTTAGGAACATAAAGAGCATCAGATAATATCAAGGGAGGTAGGTCAGGAAAATAAAACTTTAAAGTGCCACTGCGTTGAATCGGAAGATTCATGCCGTTTGCAACTGTAACGGTGCCAGAAGAAGTATAAGGCAAGGATGAATCAAAGGCCTGCAGATTTCCTGTCATATGGTGGGTGGCACCAGAATCAACAACCCAAGAGGTGTTTTGATGAGTCTTACCAAACCCAGCAGATTGAAGACCTTGTATAAATTGCTGCACAAGATCGCTGTTAGAGGATGAAGAAGGATCAGGTGGTGCAGGCTGGGCAGCGGACGCAAATGCGGAAGGAGTAGTCGACCGACCTGGACAAGGAGGACGTATCTTGCAATTCTCAATCAAATGTCCATCTTGTTTGCAGTAGCGACAAAAAGGTTTGACGGAGGGATCCGGCTTTCGGCGGCATTGTGAAGTATAGTGCCCTTTCTCATGACAAGTAAAACACTCAACTTTCGAGACATCATGGTATTTACTTTTGAACGCACCATGAGACGGCATGAGTGAAGTAACCGATGAAAGACGAGTTTCTTCGGCAAGGAGATCGGCTAGGATGCTATCAAGACTATAGAAAGTCTCGCGGTTGAGGATGGAGGCACGTATATGTTCAAACTCGGGACGTAACTTCATGAGATATGACCGGTAACGGGACAGTTTACGTAACATAGTGACCGTGGTGAGTGCGGCTTCAGGAATATTAGTAGTAATCAGATCCATTTCATTTCAAATCATCATTACTTCAGAATAAGGTTCAAGCGAACATGTGCCAGTTGTCCTCAACACGGGATCTCTGAGCATTCATTGATCCTATACTTTTATGATGGATTACTACCAATGGAGAGACAGATGATCGACGCAGCCAGTGGTGGTTCGATGGAAAACAAGACTCCACAACAAGCTAGAGATTTAATCTCTACCATGGCTGCAAATTCAAAGCACCATGGAGCTCATCCAGAGTCTAGTAGAGCTGTAAAAGAGGTAAGTGTCTGTGATCTATCTAGTCAAATTAAAGAACTAACTGTTTTGGTTCATCAATTAGCCGCAGGGACTTCGCAACAGTCGCGACCACCGTCAAAGAATTGTGGAATCTGTGTTGCAACAGGACACTATACTGATGCGTGTCCAACTCAGCAAGATGACAGCACTGAACAACTTAATGATGCAGAGTTTTATGGTGGACAAAGAAGATATAACCCGTACTCTAATACTTACAATGAGGGATGGAGGGATCATCCAAACTTAAGATATGGGTATAACAACCCACCAAGGCAACCTATTCCACAAAATCAGAACCAACAACAGTCAGGTATGTCTCTTGCCGATATTGTTAAATCATTAGCAACTAATACTCAGCAATTCCAACAGGATACCAAAGATAGCATCCAAAATCTAGAAAGACAGATGAGTCAATTGGCAACAACTATAGGCAGATTAGAGTCGCAAGGAAAGCTTCCCTCACAGACAGAAACAAATCCTAAGAATCCAAAGAACGTAAGTGCAATCACACTTAGGAGTGGAAAAGAACTACCTGAGCCTAACTTGGGGAAACATTATGCCCACAACCAGCAGTCACAAGAACAGAAAGAATCGAACGTGGAAAATCCAACTCAACGACCCTGTGCCCACAACCAGCGTTCACAAGAGGAAAATGAAATTCACGTGAAGGTTGATCCAGCTATGAAAGAAGCACCAAAGGAACCAAAGTCCTGGAGACTAGACCACCCTTTGCTGGTAGATTTGAAGAAACCAAGAAGGCTAAGGAGGAGAAGGAGATTTTTTAGACCTTCCGCAAAATCGAGGTAAACATCCCTTTACTTGATGCGATTAAGCAAATACCCAAATATGCTAGATTTTTAAAAGAATTATGTGCTAATAAGAAAAACCAGATTGGGTATGAAAATGTAGTAATGGGACAATATGTTTCCGCTGTTTTACAAAAGAAATTGCCTCCAAAAAGGGATGATCCAGGGCTATTTGCAATTCGTTGTACTATTGGTAGTGTAAAAATACAAAGGGCAATGTGTGATTTAGGGGCTTCTCTTAATGTCATGCCATATTCTTTGTATTTATCATTGAGAATGGGTGCTTTAAAAGAAACAGGTGTGGTGATTCAACTTGCCGATAGGTCTCTTGTATACCCTAAGGGTGTACTAGAGGATGTTTTAGTCAAGGTACAGGGTTTGATCTTTCCTGCAGATTTCTATGTGTTGGATATGAGGGGTAATGACATATCTACGACGCCTTCTGATTTGTTGCTAGGGAGACCTTTCCTTAGCACTGCGAATACAAAAATAGACGTTCATAATGGGACTTTAACTATGGATTTTGATGGCAAGATTTCAAAGTTGAATGTTTTTTATGCAATGAGGTACCCTAATGATTTATCTAGTGTTTGCAGTTTAGATATTGTTGATCCCATTGTCCAGCAGTTCTTTGAGTTGAGCAGGGAAGATAAACTAGAAGTTGCACTTTGCAATGGTCTACGCTTGGGAGATGAAAAGAGAGAATTTTCTTTCAATGACAGACTATCAGAAGTACTGTACGAGTTAGAAGCATTAAAACCCCAGGTAAGTATTAGTCCAAATTTGGTTATGGTCACAACTAAGTCACAACTACCTTCCATTGTGCAGGCGCCGAGTTTTGAACTCAAACCATTACCTAAACATCTGAAGTATGCATACTTAGGCAAAGAAGAAACTCTACCTGTGATTGTTTCTAACAAGCTTGATGTCCAGCAAGAAGAGCAACTCATTCAACTGCTCAGAAGTTACAAAGCAGCAATTGGGTGGACTATCAATGATATTAAGGGCATAAGTCCATCCACTTGTATGCACAAGATATTTCTGGAAGAGGATAGCAAGCCAATCAGACAAACTCATAGGCGACTGAATCCTCCAATGATGGAAGTGGTGAAAAATGAGATTCAAAAACTTTTTTATGCTGGTATGATCTACCCAATCTCAGATAGCAAGTGGGTAAGCCCTGTGCAAGTTGTTCCCAAGAAAATAGGTATAACAGTAGTTGAAGGTGATAATGGTGAGTTGGTGCCCACCCGTGTTCAAAATGGGTGGCGGGTTTGTATTGATTATCGAAAACTCAATGCTTCAACTAAGAAAAATCATTTTCCTTTACCATTCATTGATCAAATGTTAGAAAGGGTAGCTGGAAAATCTCACTACTGTTGTCTTGATGGTCTTCCAGGTTTTTATCAGATACCGGTTGCACATGAGGATCGGGAAAAAACAACATTCACCTGCCATTTTGGGACATTTGCTTATCGACGAATGCCTTTTGGGTTATGCAATGCTCCTGCCACATTCGAAAGATGTATGGTTAGTATTTTTTCTAATTATGTTGAGAATATAATTGAGGTCTTTATGGATGATTTTACTGTTTATGGTGATTCTTTTGATGATTGCTTAATTAACCTTGGAAAAGTCTTACAACGTTGTGTGGAATTGAACCTTGTATTAAGCTATGAGAAGTGTCATTTTATGGTTGATCATGGCTTAGTACTTGGTTATATTGTCTCTTCCAAAGGAATAGAGGTTGATAAAGCTAAAATTAATGTAATACAATCTTTGCCTTATCCCGTGAGTATACTGGAGGTTCGCTCCTTTCTTGGACATGCAGGATTTTATCGAAGATTCATCAAGGACTTTTCAAAGATAACTCAACCTCTCTGCCAACTGCTGAAAAATGATGTTCCTTTCAAGTTTGATGAAGAGTGTAAAGAGTCCTTTGACATCCCGAAGAAAAAGCTAGTTGTCGTGCCCATAGTTAAAGCTCCCAATTAGGACGTGCCATTCGAAATCATGTGTGATGCCAGTGACCGAGCTGTGGGCGCAGTCCTAGGGCAGAGAATTGAAAAAGAACCACACGTGATCTATTATGCTTCTAGAACCTTAGACAATGCACAGTGCAACTATACAACCACAGAGAATGAGCTTTTAGCTATTGTTTTTGCTTTAGAAAAGTTCTGTTCATATTTATTGTGCAATAAAGTGATTGTCTATTCTGATCATGCAGCATTGAAATATCTGTTAACTAAGAAGGATGCGAAACCAAGATTAATTCGATGAATCCTTCTCCTTCAATAGTTTAATCTCGAAATCAAGGATAAGAAGGGATCAGAAAATCTAGTAGCAGATCACCTAAGTCGATTGAACACATCTGAAGCTACTCAACCACTAAACGATGAATTTCCTGATGAGCATTTATTCACTATGGGCGTAGCCTATCCCTGGTACGCTGATATCGTGAATTATTTAGTTACAGGAAAATTTCCTTATGATATGGTTAGGAGTGCTAGGGAAAAAGTAAAAAGGGATTTCAGGAATTATGTGTAGGATGATCCTTACTTATGGAAACACTGTTCTGATCAATTGATTAGACGGTGTATCCCTAAGGAGGAAACTGAATCGATTTTGAGGTCATGTCATACAGAGTCATGCGGAGATCACTTTGGACCCCGAAGAACAGCTAAGAAGGTATTAGACTGTGGGTTTTTCTGGCCCTCTTTTTTCTATGATTCATATGTATTTTGTAAATCATGTGATAATTGCCAGAGAACAGGAAGTTTAGGCCGTCGTGATCAAATGCCTATGACCCCTATTATCACTGTTGAAAATTTTGATGTATGGGGAATTGATTTTATGGACCCTTTCCCTCCTTTTTATGGATTTCAATACATATTACTTGCTGTAGATTATGTCTCAAAGTGGGTGGAGGCTAAAGCCACCCATACTGATGATTCCAAAACTGTTGCAAATTTTGTCAGGTGTAACATTTTTAGCAGGTATGGTACTCCAAGAGCATTGATCAGCGACAGAGGGACACATTTTTGCAATCGGACGATTGAAGCTTTGCTCAAGAAATACAGAGCCACCCATCGGACTTCCACAGCTTACCATCCACAAACTAATGGTCAAGCTGAAGTCTCAAATAGGGAGATAAAGTCAATTTTGGAAAAGACTGTGAATCCATCAAGAAAAGATTGGACATTACGCCTGGATGATGCATTATGGGCATATCGGACTGCTTACAAGGCACCAATTGGAATGTCTCCATATCGCATGGTGTACGGTAAGGCTTGTCATTTGCCAGTTGAACTGGAACACAGGGCTTTTTGGGCGGTGAAAGAGTGCAACATGAGAATGGATGAAGCCGGCCAACAGAGGAAGCTTCAAATTCAAGAATTGGAAGAGATAAGGAATGACGCCTACACGAGAGCGCAACACTTTAAGGAAACGATGAAGAGAACTCATAACCTCAATGTTTCCAGGAACTCATTTTCAATTGGTCAGAAAGTGTTGCTCTATTACTCTAGGTTGAAGTTGTTCTCAGGTAAGTTAAAATCAAAATGGACTGGTCCGTTTGTTATCACTAACATTTTTCCACATGGTGCAGTAGAAATTAAGAGTTTGGACACAGACAACATTTTAAAGGTGAATGGGCATTGACTGAAGCCATACTACGAAGGGTTCCCGTTGAACCAATATGAAGAACTTCAGTTATGCCAACAGTAAGCTCCAAGATAAACCTCACCACGTCCAACCAAAGACGTGAAACCAGGCGCTGCTGGGAGGCAACCCAGAAAAATAATTCAATTTGGTTTTCTCTTTAATTTATTTTATTATTTTTAGCTTATTTATTTATTTTATTTTATTGTTTTTTTTATTTTTATTTTTTTACGTTATTGTTATTATTATTATTTATTATTATTATTACTATTATTATTTTCTTTTTCATTCACGTGAACCATAGGAAAAACAATATAATTGTTTATTATTCTTGTAAATAAAAATAAACTCACTTGCACCTTTGTTTTATTTTATTTATGTTTCCTTGTAAAAAGAATAATATAATAATAATAATAATAATAATAATAATAATAATAATAATAATAAGTCAACTTAACTTAGGGTATGACTGAACACATATTAATTTCTTTGCAGACTGTCACCATCACGTACTCTAGCATCAGCGCCGCCTCAAATTCGTTACACGGATCTCGATGCCGCCTCTCCATCAGTGCACACACTGACACGAAACAACAACAACACCCTAATTCCTCACTTTCTGGGTCACCGATCTTTGTGTTCTGTTCCGTAAACGCAGTAACAAGCTCCGATAGTTCACACCATCACAACATTGATCTTCGATGGCCAATATTCGTCTGTTTCGAAAACGTAGCTCTATCTCACCGGTCAACAAAACTTCTGCTCCGGTAACCACTTATGTTCCACACATTACCACTGGCTCTTCTCGAGTGACTTGCTCTCGCCGATGACCCAGATGACTTGTTATCATACCATCTAAGTCTTCTACCGTCGCTAGAGAAGTTGGTTCAGAATCTAAAACAATTCCTACCAAGCGCCGCTATCGGTCGGTTTCAAACTCCAGTTCAGACCCAAATTCAGTTCCAGATCCTCCCTCTAGTCCTCCAAAATCAACAGTTCGCACATTCTAAGAGCAGTGTCCGCCATCGCGCCTGCGACTAAGGACTAGTTCACCATACATTCAGACCACTGAGTAAAATCAGCTGTAAAATGACCAACCCCCTCAGCAGATAAAATTAAACACCTGCGCCTCCGCATTCAGCACTAAAATTCACTGCACACCAAGCGAGGTATGAAGCAGTAAAAGGTAAACCCCTTCCCGCTAGTAAATTTTTACATGTTGAGACTATGAAAGAACTAGGGATTTATGACTCTGTGAAAAGTTGCTTTGCTGCTATTGGTTGGTCTAGTTTACTTGGTTTTAATTGTGCTGCCTATTATGAGCTTGTCTATGAATTTTACTCTACTTTTACTTTTGACAAAGTTAAAGTAGTTGATGTGCATTCTCTTAAGGTGATTAGTTTTAGGCTTTTAGGCAAGTTTTATTATTTGTCCTTTACTGAATTTAATATTGCTTTAGGCATATTGCATGTTGGTGAGAAAAATTCAACTTCTTATATCAATGTTTTGTGTGATTATTGCTCGAATTTTGACCCCGTGCTTGTCTTTCGTGAGTTACTGGTAATGACACTTTGCATTATAAGTCTGGAATGTCAAAAGGGAGAAATATTAAGTCTAACCATTTGAGATACATTCATAGATTTTTGGCTTCTTCGATTTCTGTTAGGTTAGACAGAACGAATATTGTGTCAAAGTCTGAGTTGTTTTTCTTGTGGTGTATGGAAAATAGGAGGAGGGTCAATTTAGGATTTTGGATTGCGGATACTATTTCTAGTGCAATTACGAATCATCGACCTCTAATTCTGGGCTCTTTTGTTACTGCCATTGCTCGTCACTTTAATAAATTTGATGATTCTTCTCTTACCATGGGTTGTACGATGGGTGCACTGGATATTTCAAGTTTATCTATTATGAAACTAATCAAAAAATCTGAGAAGGGAAAGTGGTATTTTTCTTTTGCAGATTCAAGCAAGGTGGATGGAGACGATGATCAAGTTGGAACTTCTCTTATGCCCACAGGCTTTGAGGCTAGACTTGCAGCAGTGGAGAAAAAGATGGATGAAGTAATTGCGCTTCACAAATTGGTCATCCCTTTGCTTAAAAAGATTGTTGATGCTCATTATGTGACAAGTTCTAGCGAGTCTGAGGACTTAGATGATCATTCGGAGCCCGATGGAACTCCTTAAGGGGCTGAGTTTTTTTTTCCCTTCCTCACCATTTCAGGGAAGTATCTGTCTACACTTATTTTTATTATTATTATTTATTTTATTTTTATTTTTTTGTTATTGGACAGTGTACATTGAGACAATGTGGATTTAAGTGTAGGGGAGGGATTTTCGTATTTAGATTTTAGATTTTAGTTTTTATTTATTTAGTTTTTTTTTTAGTTATGCCCATAAGGCTATAGTATAATTTTTTTAGTTATGCCCGTAGGATTGATTAAGATGGTGTATTTAAGTATCGAGACTTAATTTTTGTGTGCGCTTAAGACATTTAGATGCTTATAGAACTTGGTGCAATTTGCTTTAGAAATCACAGTAGTAGGTTGCATGTTTCTTTGACAATTAGGGTTTTAACTTGTTTGCGTTTCACTATGAAGCCTGTGTCGTAAGATGGTTAGTCATCACTGGTAGTTGAAAAAAATTATTTGTAAAAGTGCATTTGATTTTTAATCTCACATCTTTTGTGAGTGAGTGGAGAGGTTGTGATAGCAGCTTGTGAATTTTTATTAACCCTTATGAAATGATAAATTTACTCTGTAGTTGTTAAGCTTAATGTTACTAGATGCATAGGGTGATCATCAGTCAATAATAAATTGTTAGATTTTGAGCCTTTCATTTGTATGTATCGGGTGGAATTTTATTTTTGCTCTGTTGTGTTGGTTCCTTTGATGTATGGAAATTCAGCTAAAAAAAAGGGAAAAAAAGAAAAAAAAAGAAAAGAAAAAAAGAAAAAAGAAAAAAAAAATCAGAGAAAGAAAAAAAATCAGAAGAAAAAAAATGAAGAGGAAAATGGAATTAGTCTCAAGTATTAGAGACAAGTTTGTGTAAGTACGATTTAGCTTTTTGAATAAGTCTCTCATTAATTTAGAGACACGTTTGGGTTAAATTTTGTTTGTTTTTTCTTTTTGTTTTTCTCATTGGCTCATATTAGGTTATTGACCATGAAATCCCGATGCAGATACTTTTCTGATGGTTTACTCTACTTTGTTTACTTTTCTATCTGAGGTTCAATTTTAGTTCACTTGCTGTCCTTTAAATTTTGCCCATTTTTGAGTATCTTCCTGCTTATATTCCAACTCCATGAATGCACTCTTATCTACTTTTTATACACATATTACCTGTGAGAATATGGAGTTTAGACTTTTATATTTAATTTTTTGATACTATCAGTGTTGTGGTTTGTGGTAAGAATGGTTCGGCCGAACTAGTGTTATGCTTCTTGTTTTCTCCTTAATTGTTTGGAAATTAGCAGTACGATGGTGATTTATTTTGCAAATTGTGTTTAGTTATGTTTTTATCTACTCTAATTCAAGATTGGAACTTAATTGTGTGCTTTAATTTGATGATGGACCCTCTTTTCTTTGGTTGGCTATTTTTGAATCCTTGGAAAAACTAATTGGTTAGACCAATTTTTATTTTAGTCTTGGGTAATTTTGATTTGAAGACATACTTGAGGACAAGTATGAGCTAGTGTGGGGGAATTTGATTGGGTGCATATTATGCATTATTTATGTTTATTTCCCTACTTAATTTTGGACTAAACTGAAGGATTTGATACTTAATTGCTTTATTTTGTGATTTTGTACAGATTGGAGATGATTTTGCAATTAAGAGAAGATATGAGGGTTGAAAGGGCAATTTTACAAGGATTGATGTTGAAGACCAAGTCAAAATTCAAGTTCAACAATATTTTTAAATTTTATTCAAATTTCTCAGTTTAGATTTTTTAGAATTTTGATTTTTAAGTTTCAGTTATGAGATTATATTAGTTTTGATAGAAAGAGAACAGGGGGTGAGATTTTCTATCTTCGGTATCCACTGAGTTTTTATTCTGGGTTTATTTTTGTACATATATTTTTAATTCTAAAATGATGTTGTTAGTTATGCCCGCAGCTAGCTAAACTCTCATAATCCAGTAAAGTAATTTCTTTCATTTACACTCGTTGTGAGAATTGTTATTCATTGTTTATGTTATTCAGCATCTACGTATTCTCTGCTTTACTTGGTTTAGGTTGAATATGCTTTTATATTTGGTTGATTAATTGCGCAGTTAATTAATTAATTATTCTAGCATCCCGCTATTCGATTAGGTTAAACTGTACATGTTTAATTTAGTTAATTTTGGTAGCAAACAGCGTGATACGTCGTGCTGTGAGAACCCGTGGTCATAATTAAATAAGCGCGCTGAGTGATTTATTTGTTATGGGCATATGTCTTCCTAGTTCTTAATGCAACCTACGGTTTAGGTTAGTGGCTGGTTAGTAGGCGCTGAGTCCGATCAGTCTAATAAGTTAGAGAAGATTTATTGTTAGGCGCTGAGTCGACAATTATAACTATGTCTCTTGAATTATGTAATTTATCATTAGATTCAATGATCAACACGTAAAGGGTTAGAATTACTTTGCTGGATTGCTTCTATCAATTGATTACTTTTCTAAGTTTAATTCGTATTGATTCCATATTCAAACCCCCCACATTTTATTTATTTTGTTGATAACTTGGTTGCCATCATTACAGATTTCGATTTACCGTTATCTGTGGATTCGACCCTGCTTCTCTATACTACTATTTGCAGGAATTATATTTTGACGGATTCGACACACGTCAGATATGTTGCTGAATTAACTGCTTTTGCCCAAAATTTCTTTGGCAGCCCTGCATGTAGTCTCATACTTCTCGCTCTTTTATTAAGAGTAAGCTCCGTTATACCATTCTGCTGCGGTGTCTCCGGAATGATTTTGATCATTCTAATATCATTCTCTGCATAATACTCTTTGAACTCACGACTATTATACTCTCCACCATTATGAGATTTCAAACATTTGATTTTCAAATCAGTCTGGTTCTCAATCTCAGTTTTCCATCTTTTGAAAGTAGAAAGCACATCAAATTTATTTTTCAAAAAATAAACTCATACCTTTCTTGTAGCATCATCGATAAAGGTGACATAATAATGAGGTCCTCCAATTGACTCCACAGATGTAGGACCATACACATCTGTATATACTAGTTCAAGTTTTTTAGCCTTTGGTGTCTTGGCAACCTTTGTGAAAGTCACTTTTTTTTTCCCAATACACATGGTTTGCAAAAACTGAGATCAACTGTTTTCAACTCTGGAATCTTGCCATTTGTTGCTAACTGCTTCATGCCCTTCTCGCTCATGTGTCCAAGTCTATTGTGCCAAAAATTTGAAGGACTAACACCATTGTTGACTGTATTTAAAGAATCTGATTTTTCTGCAATATACAAGGTTCCAATCTTCTGTCTTCCTGCTAACACCAGATTACCCCTTGAAACCTTTCATTGCCCATCACAAAAGCTGTATGATAACCATCTGCATCCAACAGACCTACTGAAATCAAATTTCTCTTGAGTCCAGGAACAAGCCTAACATCTGTTAGTTTCCACACCATCCCTTTAGGAGTCTTCAAGCTCACATCACATTTCCCTTCAATGAATAAGGGTTCATCATCAGCAAGATGAACCTCTCCAAGACTTCCCAGAACAAAGTTATGCAGTAATTCCTTGCACGGAGTTGAGTGAAATGACGCACCCGAATCTATAATCCAAGATTCTATTAGACATTCTACACAGCAATCAAGTGCATCAGAATCTTATGTTGCTACGTTCACCAAATCATTCTCTCTTTTATCTTTTGGGTTTCTACATGAAGTGACCAGTCTTTTGCAATTCCAGCATACAATATCTTTACGTCATTCCTTACCACTTGTCGAGTCACTTCTCTTTCTCGATTTAGGTCTACCTTTTTGGTTCTGACCTCCCTGAGACTTTCTGCCTCTGCTTTCATTATGCAATATAGAACCAGATCCTGATGACTCGACAACATTACGTCTGTGTGTATCTTCAATGAGAATCAAATCTTGAATGCCTTTAAAACTGAAAGTATTTGTTCCTGATGAGCTGCTTATTGTTGTAACCGTTGCTACCCAACTATCTGGCAAGGATGACAAAAGGAGTAGTGCCTGAACTTCATCATCAAATTTAATCTTTACAGAATCTAATCTCAATATAGAATTAAATTCGTACGCATGATTTGTGACAGACCCTTCTTCTTTCATCGTGGTATTCACCAACTGACGATTCAAATATACCTTATTAGAAGTAGAAGGCTTCTCATACATATTTGATAATGCCCTTATAATTCCTTAAGTAGTCTCATCGTTAACAATATTGTTATGCAACATTCCTTGCCAACGTCAATCTGAACACGCCTAGAGCTTGCCGATCCAAAAGTTTCCAACCTGCGTCAAACACACATTCTGTCTTATCTTTCTTGAGAGGTTGATGTAAGATTTTTTGATACAAATAATCTTCGATTTGCATCTTCCAAAATCCGTAATTTGTTCCATCGAACTAATCAATCTTAACTTTCTCATCTTTGCCATTGCTTTGAACCAGGCTCTAATACCACTTGTTAGGAAATATTGTAGGCAAGATAGAAAGCTAAAATTCTAAAGAGTAAAGAACACACAAATTTTCTGTGGTTTGGTCAAAACTGCCTACTCCATATTGCACTAGTATTAGTTTTTTTACTCTATTTTCCGAGTACTTAGGGTTTACAATTACAAGGGATCTATTTATATTCTAACTGGCTCGACACAATCTGAGCCCAATATAAAAGAGAAAAATAAAATAATAAAAGGCAGACTTTACACTTAACATCTTGAGTGTCGAAGAGCCAATCTGTTAACACCATAATAGTGTCCCTCTAAACTCAAGTTTTTTACCTTGTAGGTGACTAGAGATCCACGTGAAGAAGAAGACACCCCAAACAAGAGGGGTTAGAGGTCCTAATTAAGATCTACCACTCAAAATGTATAATTTGAATTGAATGAAACCAATTAACTTTCTCATGAAGGGATGAGTCCTTAGAAAGTGAGCATGAGCTCACCATTTCCAGGACCCGAGTGATGGGCAAGGGCTGATAACACAAACTTTCAGTCTTTACATTCCCGATTTGGTCCACTGCAATATTTCAAATTACCTAATCAATTTATTGTCAGACTGCCACCTAACTAATTTTGCCTTTTGAAATTATTTTTAAAATGATATTGTTTTTAGTTTCAAAAATTCAAATTCATTTAGAAATAATGAATTTACTTTCAAATCACCTTTAGAACATTGTTATGAATATTTTTGAATATTTTTCAAATTATGGTAGTTTACAGTTGTTACTTGGTTGCAAGTAATCTACACTTAATCTTTAATTTTCTAATTTGAAATTAACTGATTACAGTAATATTACCACTTGCCTCAATAATTATCTTATGCATTGTAAGATAATTATTTATTGTAGGATTTGGTTTTTTATTTGATCTAAAATAAATATTAGCGATATTTAGATAGAATCCACATATATGCATGTTTAAGTGTGAACGGTAAGTTAATTTTGCATTTTGTGTCTTTTTTTTCCTTTATATGAATATGTGAACAAGTAATTAATCAAGTTTTTAAGCAAATACAGAGTCATGTGGGAATTATATTACATGCATTAATTTTTTTCCTTAAAAAAATATTGCGACGTTATTCTTTCGTCAACTATTTTACTATATTTTGTCTAAGTAAGGAGTTGAACTCCAACTTAATACATTTTTAATGGATAATTTATTACTATTTGTGCGAAAACCTTAAAATATGATGCATGAAAATACTTTCTACTACAAGTAATATTGAAGTATTTGGTTAAGTATACATGTATGTATTGATTTCTATGTGTGTGGGGGAGAGGGGGTTATTTGGTACTTGTTGGAAAATAAAAGTTGATAGCCTTAGGGTATGCACGACATTGTAGAATTCTGTAATTTGCACCTCGTATCCACTAAGGTAGGGGTCGATGTTACACATCATCCTATCCATGTTTGTAAATCAATTAAACCTCTATATGGTTTAAAACATGCACTTTAAGTCTGGTTTACTACACTAAGAAGTATTCTATTCAATTGGGGTCAAACTCAAATTTTGATTCTTCACTATTCTACGAAAGGCAAACTAGTAATCTTCTAATAGTTCTTGCCTATGTATATAACATTTTGATTACAGGACATATGCTCAAGTTGACATACATTAAGTAATACGAAGCTCAATTAGTAATATTGCATTGAAATCTTAGAAAGTATGAATCATTTTTTGTGATTTAAAGTATTTAGAAACAAAGGTGGCTTATACTAGTCCTAGCACTAATGCAATGAAGATCTTCTTAAGCCAATATGTCAGGTTGTAAATCCTACTCATCTCTTATTTTCATTGGAACCAAGTTTTTAGCATTTGATGGAGATCCTTTTCCTTATCCAACCATGTATCCTATTATTATTGGTCCATGCCATATTTGTGCAATACAAGACCCGGTATCATTTTTGTGGTTAACATATTATGTCAGTCTCTATCAAATCCATTCACTACAAATTGAATTGTTGGTAAAAGAATTTTGATATACTTAAAAGGAACAATTACTCTAGATCTAGCATATTGTTCTTCATTGTCATCACTTGATCTTGTGGCATTTAGGGACTTTGATTGAAAGTTCAACCGATGATTGCATGTCCACAATTAGTAGTTACGTCTTTCTAGAGAGTAACATTTTCTTCTAGAGTTCGAACTACCATCAAACGTCCAACCAAATGTGGAATATTGGGTGCTCTTAAATCTCCACTTATGTGGTATAGATATCCTAACTTCTCTGAATTAAAGTTCAGACTTCCATCCTAAAGTTTTATTGTGTGATGACAATGGTTCCAGATCTCTTACCTAAAACTTAGTCTTTAACTCTTAACCAATCATGTTGAAGTTTATGTTTATTTCATAGTCAAGATTGCTGCTTAGTTTTCTAGACAATAAATATTTCAATATAGTTAATCAATTCCCATATTATTTTCCCAAGCCATTAATGACGATAAAATTTCAATATCCTCTTTTCAAAATAAATGTGTTCCAAAATTCGAAGTTTAGTTTGAAAAGGGTTATTAGAGATATACCATGTGAGATCTCTTTAGTTTCGAGCTTAACTCCAGACTTAATATTTAGATTAAGCTTAGCTTAGTCAAGCCCATCAGGTCAAGGAACATACCAACTCTCCAAAATTTTAGCAATTATAGAATTCAAATAAAGAAGCTTGCACCTATACATGGAAATAAACATAAGTTTGTTCATAACTATTCTAACACTTTGTATATGTATGAAAATGACAAAATGAGCAAAATCATTTTTATGTGATCATTTTTTGTTATTTCTTAAACCTTTTATCCCAACCCTAAACCAAAATTTCAAACGAATCGGAAACCTAAATGTAAATATGAGATCAAATAAGAATAGTTCAAATGGGGAAATTACACTGGGGGTCGGTGAACTTTGGAATAATTAAGTCTATGCCGAGTTTTGTAGGTTTTTTACACTAAATATGCATAAGTTTTGAATAATATAGCTTCGAGGTCTGACGCCGTCTGGTCAATGCATTGACCACGTTAAGTGCCAACTCATATTCATACGTATCACTCATAGATGCTGATTTGTGTTAATAGAAAACCTGAGTTGTCGGGGTGTAATAGTAATTTAATTTAGGGTAAATAAAAAAAAAAAGATAGAAGTACACTCTGATACTGTTCCACACGTCAATGTTACTTTCTCTCTTCTCTCACACACTTACCATCATCTCACTCTCACCTGAACTTGGAGTTGACATCGCCAGCGGGCGCCAAAACAACTTCTAACTTGCGCCATTTCGCACCAAATTTCATCTCGGGTTTTGCATTGTATAAAATTATATGGTCTCACATTTTTGTGGGTATAAATATAGAGTTAGGGCTGGACGTTTGATGGTAGTTCAAAGAACAGAGGGATTTTCTTTGCAAATAGAAGTTAAATTCTGGTAAGTATCGTTTAATTCTTGAATTTGCATCTTTATTTGAACATTCATCACCATCATCAAGCTCCAGTTTAGTAAATTTTCTTCCATTCCAATTGACCAATTTATACATATAATCCATCCTCTGTTTTAAGTTGCTTTGTAACTTGCTTTGTTATTTAGGTTAATCTTGTCGTTTAGGATTCTTGAATTGGTGTTGTGTTAAACTCGCATTCTTTTGTAGATGTTTTCATTTAGTTTGACTGAGTGATTGTGTCTGCTGTTTTGGCGAACGTTTCTTACTCTATTTTTTAAATAAATTTAGTTGACTAATGTTATCTGCAGTATAATGTGTGTTTATGAATCCTAAACCATGATTCCGGTGAAGTATGGGAATTGTTTATTGTCAGATACAGTTCATATATAGGCTTGTTTGCCAATTTACTTATTGGTTCTAGTATCTTTGAGTTAGTGTTGTTTGATAATCAAATCTGCTTTATTTCTGGGATTTGTGCATTTATATGCTCTTAAACTGTTAATGTTATGTGACATGTTTACTTATTGGTTCTACTATCTTTGAGTTAGTGTTGTTTGATAATCAAATCTGCTTTATTTCTGGGATTTGTGAATTTACATGCTCTTAAATTGTTAATGTTATGTGACATTTGAAGTAAGATTTAAGTGGTTAAAACTTATTTTGTCATATTTATATATTTCATTCATTGTTTACTTGGTTATGGCGTTTATGGTACTATTTCTCAATCTCTATTCAATGACAAAATCTATACATTTAATTGATTATAGTTTTGTTTCAGGTACAATGGGGAGGTTGGACATATGGGTAAGGTTTTGTAATGCAAGGTTCAAGTACATAGCATATGATGCGCAATCGTTTACTTTGGAATCCATCAAATCCTCTATCCATGTTCATTTCAATCATGGACAAAATATTGAACCTGAGACACCCACTACCATGGAAGTCATTCTGCCTTGGGATGGAACAATCATAACAATAGAGACAAATACAGAGTTCCAATCAATGCTGGAGGAGTTCATGTGCAGACGCGAACGGATCTGCTTGATCACATTGCACCCGCTCACATGGAATATAATGCCTCCTGATGCTTCTTTTAGTTGAAGGGGAAACTTGGAAAGCCTTTTCTCAAAGTGTTCATCAGTTATTACCTCAGCAATAAAGGAATAGTGATGATGTTACCATTCCATTCCGGAACAATGGTATTGATGATTATCGAAGCATGAGCAACTCATTGCCGCCAGTGGTGGAGATCAGTAGTGATGATGAAGATCATACTGAGCAAGTTGAATGTGAGGAAAATTATGAACTTAACAATGGTGGTGCAGCTAATGATCTCATACAGCGTGATACAACACCTGAGAAGGAAGACTTTGAAGCTGCCAGGTCTACAGAGGATCATGAAGTCCCTATGACAAATAAAGATCCTTAGGAGGAAGATGTTGCTGTGGATATGAATGGTGTGGAAGATGAAGTCTTGCAGAGTGATAACCAATCTGGGAAAAATGATAAAGAGGAACAAATGGATGGCAAGCGTGAGGAACAACTGAATACTTCCAATACTGGAGGTATCAACATTCAAGACAATCATGGAATGGAAAATAATGTTAATGATTTGCCTGATGATGAAACAGAGGAAGAGGAAGATGGAGATAATGAGCAGACTCTGTAGTCAGAAACTGAATATGTGGTTTATTCAAGCAACAATGAAGATGACTCAGAGGATCCAACCTTTGCTATGAACTCTGACAATGAAGAAGACATTAATGGCAGTTCAGAAGATGGCGCAACTAACACTGACTGAAGAGGTAGGATGACTGAACCAAAGAATAGGCCACACAATGCTGACAGTGATGACGAAGCAGATGTAAGACCTGAAGAGGAATCTGAAAGTGAGGTTGACTTTGATGATGCTGCCACATATGAAGGGAATCCAAATATGCCGCCTCGTTCATTTGGTTCAAGTGATGATGAAGATGACTATAGCCTTGATATGAATACTGGTTTCTTTTTTGTGGACCCTGAGGATGGGCGGCTTAATATTAAGAAAGGGCACTTGTTCAGAACAAAAGAACATTTCAAATCCGTGTTGAAAGACTACATGATTCGGGAGGGTTTTGAGATCAAGAGGACACACAACAAGCACAGACTGTTTAGAGCAAAATGTAAGATTTTGGGCTGTCCTTGGATGATCACAGCCAGTCCACCTACTAGTGGTCTGGGATTTCAAATAAAAGCACTAATAGATGTTCACCACGGCCGTAAACTGCACAAGAATAGAGAGGCAGATGCAAAATGGGTAGCATCAAAATTAAAAGCAGATATTCTAACCAACCCAAACATTGATGTCACATCTATGAGGAAGTTGTTGAAGTCGGTGTATGGAATCAGTGTGAGGAGGCATACCTTGTATAGAGCAAGAAATTTAGCCTTGCTTTCCAATAGAATGGAGTTAGAAGAAAGCTATGACAAGTTATGAACTTACATTATAAAAATCAATACACGAAATCCCGGTTCAATGGCAGTTCTACAGTGCTTAGCCCCTGCAATAGACGTACCATCTCGGTTTCAGAGGTTCTTCCTCAGTTTTAATGCACTGAAGCAGGGGTTTTTAAAGGGCTGTCATCCTTTTATTGGAGTGGATGGATGTCATCTGAAGGGGAAATACAGTGGAGTTCTCTTGAATGCTATATCCATGGATGCAAACAATGGCATATTTCCTATTGCTTTTGCAGTGGTCGAGTCTGAAAATGAAGATAGCTGGACGTGGTTTATGCAGATCATGAAGGACTACACTGGTAAGCCTCTCTATAATTGTTGGGCTGTTAATATTTTATTTGTGGTAATGCTTCACAAAATAATGTTAATACATTGGTATTATTTCAAGTGATGATGAAACAAGGATGTTGACCTTCATGAGCGATCGACAGAAGGGGGTTTTAAAAGCTTTAAATGATGTGTGGCCTTCTTCTTCAACAAGATATTGTGCTAGGCACAAAATAATGTATTTTTATATAAGGAATTAAATAGATTTTATACATGTTGTCACTTGATTGGTTCTTTAAACTGCTTATTGGAATATTATTATAGCCTGAATTTATATTGTCTGAAGGAGATCCAATTTTAGTTGGTCAGTATATGTGGTAGTGGTTTGAAGAATGTAGTAATTGTTAGAAACTAATTCGTCCTGTTATGCCTGTTATATTTTTCTGGAGTCTTAATTTTACATAAGTAATTGAATATGTCTGCTTTCATTGTTCATATAAAACAATAAATAAGTTGAAATCCAATTTGCAAATTGATATGGAGGTGATTTGGTTTGGAATGCAGTCAAGTGCTACAATTATCCTGACTTCAAAAATGCAATAAAAAGACTGCAGGCTGTTAATTTACAAGCATATGAATATGTGTGTGGCTTGGAAACAAGACGCTGGGCATGACATGCATTTGATCAGCATGTGAAGTGAGACCATGTGATAAATAATATTTCGGAGTCTACGAACAATTGGGTAGATAAACTACGCGAGCAGCCTATACTCCAGTTGTTTGAGAACCTGCGGCGAAGAACTATGAAGCTTATGCGTAAACGACTGCAGTTTGCTATGGAAATGAACACAAGGATCACACCAAATATTTTGAAAGAAGTTCAGGAAAATATTTAGAAAAGCATATTTGTAAATGTCCTAGCTTCATCCGAAATAGAATTTGAGGTAAGGGATGGGAGTAGATACAAGTTATTCAATCTCTCAGCTAAGACCTATGACTGTCATGCATGGAGAATTTCTAGAGTGCCATGTAAACATGTCATGGCAGTGCTTACAAGTAACAGACTAGATCCAACAGGATGGGTTGATGATTACTTGATAAAGGAAGCAATGATGAGGTCATATGCAGAAGTAATCCACCCAATTCTAGATGCAGCTAACTGGTCTGATAGTAAGCATAAAAAAATCCTGCCACCTTTATTTAAGAGGAAAGCTGGGAGGCCAAAAAAGAATAGGCGTCGTGATCCGGTTACCGAAGGTCCTCCTAAGCCAAAAAGATCAGGTAGTGGGCGTTGCTCATGTTGTTTCAAAATAGGCCACAACATCAGAAGATGTCAAGCTGCTACTCCATCAGTTGCAAGTGTAATACCTGTGACCAAGAAGACTCCCGGAGGCAAAACAACAACCAAATCTAAAGGAAAAAGGGTAATTTTAATACACAACTCCTTTGTTACTTACATGAACACCATATAATAATGTATTAACAAATTAATATTTGCAGGCCATATCAGAAAGAGGTACAACTAATATAATCCCTCCGCGTCCAAGAACTTTTCAGAAAAGCAAGTTTGAGGTACTCATATTTGTTCAAGAAATAGTTTGTATACAAATTTGTTGTAATTAACCCATATATATTATTAGTGTGGTCTGAAAGTAGTAATATCTGCTCTGTTTGTAACCAAATACTAATGTTGCACATTGGTAATACTTCAAGGCCAACCCCCATGAGAACAAGGAAAAACCTGTCTATGAAGCAGAAAGTGCTCCCAGGGAATGATCATGCTGTCTCACCAGCGCCTCCATTGACAAGTCCAACATTTCAAAGAAGCAGTCAACCGCGAACTAGGATGGCTAAGCTTTTCTCAAGCGTAAGCTCATTCGAGCCTAGTTGTGGACATTCGAATCCAGGTTTGTGATGATCCTTCAAGCTTAATATTTCTTCATGACTTGGAACTAAAGCTATGCAGATATTTTTGTAAAATTATACATAGAAAGTGTTTAATATGCTGCTAGAAACATTATATGTAATTTTATTGGAAATTACTAACAGTTCTAGTTGGCCAATGTTAATACAACGACTATGGCTGGCCTTGATGTCGATTGGGCCCCCTTCAACTAAATGCTGTAGCAGGTCTTCACACATGCTGGGTACCAGGTTATTTACTATTTTGTATGGCTGCTACCCTAGTGATTATACCCAACTTTATTAGTTTTTGTGGCTTGGCTTGAATTCTTTTTGTTTGTCTAGGGTGAATTAAGTGCCAAGTAAGTGAATGCCGAAGAAGTTATTTTTGGATTAGCATGCGAAGTAGTCGCAGATAGCTATTTTTGTGATATGGCATATATACCCTAGACACCCAAAGGGTATTGAAACGCAACCTTAAAAGGTACTATATTATTGTAATATGAAGATGACAATGCTGTAATTGGTACTTGATGCTAGTAAATATGTTATGCAGGTAATCATTATGTGTATTTTGTTCATTTTATTCTATTAGGCTCCTATAAATTCTCAAAAGAGAACTCATGCATGAAATAGGAAATTTAGCAGTGCTAGATAATATATGTTATGTATTTTTGGAGTCCTGCAGGTGTACGTAGTATGAAATAGGTATTCAAGAAATATGTGTAGGTAGTCTTGTTTGGTACCTACTTAAAAGAGATTAAATCAACTCTTGGATATAATCAACAGATACTCAATTTAATGGGATTTTTCAAAGATCTTTGAGCCAATGTTGGTGTCTTATCAGGTCTAATTGCTAAGGTAACACTAACGTGGTTTGTTCTCCTTATTGGTTCTATTATAAACTTGGTTGGTTACTCGATGATTTATTTAGTTGTCACACAGAAAATAACTAAGCCTAAAGTATGGCAAATGTGTTTGTACATTTGTATTGGAGCCGATTCTCAAAACTTTGCCAATATAGGAGCACTTGTGACATGTGTGAAAATTTTCCCAGAGAGTAGAGTAGAGGTATTATATCGGGTTTGTTGAAGGGTTTTGTTGGGCTTAGTGCTTTATGACACAGATTTATTTGGCTGTCTATGGGAATGATTCCAAGTCTTTGATTCTTCTTATAGCTTGGCTTCCTGCTGTTTTATCAATTTTTTTGTGGCACAATCAAGACGTCTCAACCTGTTATGAAAGTTATGAAAGTTTGATTCCAAGTCAATACCTTAAATACTTAGTTTCTAGTTCCACAAACATAGAAGATTAATACAAGAGTTATGAAAGACATGATAAAAATGTTTAGCATTGCAATTTGATCTTTCATTCTTAAAATACTGCTTTCGATTTTTTGTATGTTACTCTCAGACACTTGTAAGTCATGGCAATGCCCAACACTGCTTGATTCTGTTGTCTGGATCTTCTTTCTGTCAATGTTACTACTT
The DNA here is from genome assembly GCA_031304145.1 of Cardiospermum halicacabum. Taxonomy (NCBI): domain Eukaryota; kingdom Viridiplantae; phylum Streptophyta; class Magnoliopsida; order Sapindales; family Sapindaceae; genus Cardiospermum; species Cardiospermum halicacabum. The sequence continues at coordinate 23,363,743 of CM062394.1, read as the reverse complement.
CTTGCATTACAAAATTCTGATGTTGCTCCTAATCTTCTTATATTAATTTCATCTTCTTTCGGTTCCCAAAAGGTATCGAAATTTCATTTTCCTTTCTCACAATAGAAATATAACTTACATGGATTACTTGCCGATTCAGAAATTCCTATAGTAGCTTTTTGATAGCACTTGCATCTTTGGTTGCGAAATCGAATAATATTTCCATTAACATCGGCAAATGGTTGTGACATTTTTTGTAAGAACTACACCAGACCAGATTAACAGAGAACTGTTATATTACATAACTAAAAAAAAATTTTAAAAAAATTAAAATAATACATACAATGAACAACTCGATAATGAAACTGCAATATAGATCAGGATGATATTAGGGAAACCAGTATAGGTGTGGTATTGTTAGTCATGAACATGGCTGTAGAGGAATAAATTGCACTAGGGTGATTGCACTGGGGTGAGTGTGTTGAATGATAAAAGAGTTCATGCTTTACAAGAACAATAAAAAAAAAATTTTAAAAAAAAAACATATGTTACAGTTATTTGCAACGGTCATGAAATTATTTTCTATTTTTTATTAATTTTAAAAAATATTTAAAAACAAAAAGACAAACAATTATTTAAATTTTTTGTCCAACAGTTAAATATATGCAACATGTCACAACCACCAACTGACACGGCATCAACAAGAAGGGTAAAACGATTTTTACAGAAGATGAATTGGCACTTAACGTGGTCAACGCGTTGACCAGACCGGCGTCGGAACTGAAAGCTACATTATTCAAAACTCATTGATGTTCAGTAAAAAAAACCTGTAAAACTCATCATGGACTGTAATTATTCCAAAGCCTCACCGACCTGTTTAATTTCCACTAGTTCAAATATACAAAACTCAAGTCCACATCATTTTGATTTTTACACATATATTTCAAAGGAACCCATTAATGAACGTATAAGAATAAAGAGGTGGACCATTTTCCAAATAAACATATACAAAATAGTAATTGTAGTGGCGGACCTCGACTTTTTTCAGGTCTTTGATAATGACTTGTGTGGTTTTTAAGTGTTAGCTCCTCATCTTTAAATTAAAAATGGATTAAGGTGATCAAACAAACATGTCAATGTTTTCCAGTTGCATTCTCATGAAGCCAGTAGATGCTTTTAAACAAAATGTCAAACCCTAAAAAGGTGACAAACAAACTGACAGGAAACTTCTTTCGAAACGTATAAACTCAAAGGATGTAACATGACATGAGGGTTGAGGTTGTTATCAACTCATAAAAGTCCAATAAAATACACCAACAATATGGACCGTAATCATCACCTAAAATCTTAGTTTCAATTCAATATCCACAAATTTCATTTTATTCTTAAATTTTTAAATTTTGTATTTCCATTTGTATTTTTAAGTTTTAAAAAATATAAATTATTTAAATTTTCAATTAAATTTTTAAATCCATTTAATGGAATAATTTTTTAAAACAAAATAAAATAAAATTTGAATGTAAACTAAACAATTGTAAAAATTGAATGACCTTTAAAATTATTTAACATGGGAATTTAAAATTTTAATCAGAAGATTTATTTATGCATATTTTGTAATTATTATTTTTTTCAATTCTTAAATTAGAAAAAAAAAATCCAACATTACTAGCAAAACAAAAAACTTACACCACAAAATAAATAATTTCATTCCAATCTACATAGATTTAGTTTTAATTTAAATTATTAATATGAGATTATTTGATGTAAAGATAAGGTCTCATACCATTTAATTAGTTTAAATTAATTTTAATTTTAATTATTAATTTAAATAAAAAAATATGTTTGAAATTATTTTTATATTTAATTTCGAGTTGTAAAAATACCATAATAGAAATATTTTTAAAAAGTGATTTTATTTTTAGTAATAAAATATATTTAGAAAATTTAAAAATTATTCCAATCATCCGAAATAAAATTAAAAATTAAAAATTAATATATTCAAATAAACTTTTAATTGAAAATGAGTATATGTTTTAGTTTGAATTCTGAAAATACAGAAATGGAGAAGGTGTGAAGTTATTTTTAAAATATTAATATATTTTATTTTAAAAATATTTTAGAAAGCTCGAAACTCTTGTACCAAACTATTTAAATATTATATCTATAATTATTTTCAGAAAATAGAAAGTGGAAACTCAATCTGTTTACATATATTTATAATCGGATTATCAAGTACATGTGCTAATGGTGTTCATATCATGAGTTCATATTGCTCCACTCAACACATATCACATGGTGCACCAAAATACAGTTTTATTTTTTTTCCTTTTAGAAAAACCCACCAAAACATATATGCATTAATTATTATTAGTGTATTCCAACCAAGTGAAGACGTACGTACAGAGTAAACAAAACACCACAAACAATGGAAATGTTGATCTCTCCACACACACAAAAACTTATCCAAAAATGAGAATAAGTGACCATGTTTCCACCAATTATCCCTTGCACTTGCATAAAAAAGAAACAAAAATGGTGTCACTTTTAGTACCAACTCACTCAAATTATGATTCCAGTAATGATGATAAAATCGCAAAATTTGACATCACTATACATTGTTTATGCTAGACTATCAAAGATAAATTAATGTTCATAGTGATGTCATTGTGACTCTAACTGAAGTAATATGAAAATTGATTTTTAGCTAGTGGATTTGTGGAAGATGTATGAGTTATCTTATCTGTTTTATATATAATAATAATAATAATAATAATAATAATAATAATAATAATAATAATAATATATTCCGACCATATAAAATTACGGATGATGAAATTATTTGTTAGACATGAGGTAGTAAGCGCGGGAAGATGGTGAGCAGCAGCGCTCGCAGGAGATAAAAATTACCATCCTCGGAATATATAGGCTTGCCATCCACACTTCAATATGGCCAAAAAAGGAAGATATGCCGATCGACTCTCAATACACGGAGAGCTCTAAGCGTCAAGAAGTTCACGAAGCTTCCATAGTTCACGCTAGATACAAAGAAGGATGTTGGATTAATCCGTGTGGGGAAGACTTCCTTTTTTAGGACGATTGGATTTTTTGGATCACAAGTTGGAACTCAAATAAAAAGGGGAGATTGAATTCGATTAGATTAGGAAAATTAGAATCCTATAAAAGAGGTCCAAGTCGATATAAAGGGGAATTACAAATATCCTATAATTCTACTAAAAAAAATCAATCCAGAACTATCAAATCTTAATTAACAAATAAAAAGAGAATCGTGATTTTCGACATCACGACCGTAGTTTTTTGGATTTACAGGTATAAAATTATACATCCCTAAATGTATGTTTCTATGAAATCCTAAATTTATTAGTATAATAATTACAAAGTAGGACTTGATATTCGTGCTTCGGGGGCGTTGGGTTTGATATAAATACGAACCAATTAATTTTGGCAGTGGAAAACCCTAATAGGAAAAAGATATGAAAATAGATGAATTGGTACTGTAAAATAGATATTCCACACCACAAGTAGACAGGGGGAGTTGGTATGATATAAATACGAACCGATTAATTTTTGCAGTGAAAAACCCTAATAGGAAAAAGATATGAAAATAGATGAATTGATACTGTAAAATAGATATTCCACACCACAAGTAGTAGATATTCCACATCACACGACAATCTGTATATGATCCGTTTATGTTTCATATAATCCAAATATATTATATAATAAATTTCTATTTTTATATGAACTTATTATTTTATCTTTTTTCTAAATCAATCAGTAAAAAAAAAAAGTTTAGTTAAGCACTAAAAAGATTAGTAAATAGATTAAACAAATTGACTCGTTCATTTGACACAATAAAATTAAATTCAACACTACTTCATAATAATTGTATTTGGTGGGGTATCAAACTCAATACCACATCGATAATACAAGAGAATTATGACTTGTATATAAAGCATTTAGAGAATTCTATTAGTATGAGGCATTTTAGGTGGTAGTACCTAAGAACAAATTCGTGCCGACTCGACTCTAGCACAAAGCGGACAATATCATACTAACGTGGGAGTTGGGGAGCGACTTCGGAGGGTCCAACAAGTGGTATCAGAGTCCGTGGTGTACCTTGTGTCGAAAGTCTTCCTGAAAATATGGTGGTCAGGCAGCGAGTCCCGCTGGGTAGTAACGGTAGGTACAAGATGGTTTGACGGATCGGTGGATTATCTCAAGGGGAGACCGGTTACCAATGGGCCGGTGAATTATCTCGATGGGAGGTTGACATGTGATCCTTGGTTTGGAGGATTAGTGGACTAACTCGATGGGAGGCGATATGACCCTTGGTTTGAATGAAAGGATTGTTGGAGTGTCAAACCTAATACCACATCAATAATATAAAAGGATTATGACTTGCATATAAGACATCTAGAGAACTCTATTAGTATGAAATCTTTTGAGTAGTGATACCCAAAAACAAATCTGTGTGGGTGACTCAAATCGAATAATATCATACTAATTTGGGGGTTGCGGTGCCGATGCAGAAGCTCCAACCGTATTTATATCCTATCGACCCATCTTATCATTACTATAATACTAGAATACCGATCCTGATCCGACCCCATAGTTAGGTAGATGATTATGAAGAAGTTGAATAATTAAAATACCAAACTTGTAATGAATACTTAATTTAAAAAGGTGAATTTTACTTATTCAAAGGCTCAATCAACTTCAATAGCGATATTGTCGTGTGTGTTAGGGTTTATGAAATTGATTAAACCCAATGATATTTCTCCACATCACAGTCGATAAGGCCGATATATACACATGTATCAACATCTTAGTCATACAATTTTGACTCCATTGATTGATTTAATTTCGGTGATGTTAATGTCTCACCATATATACATGTTTATTTTTCTCTGGTCTGTAATTATATTAAGGGGACCAATTATTTGAATTTTCAGCCAGTAAAATTATGTAAACTCATGAAAAATCAGAGAAGTTTAGATCAAGCATCTAAAATATGGGAAGCTGAATAAATTAAAGAGAAGTAATATATTTATGATAAATTATTTTTAAAATTTAAAAATTTATTTTAAAAAATTTGATAAAAATATAGTTGGACAAATTTTTATAAATCTTCATCACAAAATAAATATTTACATAATAACCTTTTTTTAAAAATTTAAAATGTGAATCTCTTGAATTTTTATATTAAGTTAATCAATCAACCATAATTTTTAAAAATTTAAAAAATTAAAAAAAAAATACCGACAAAACTTTCATTTCATAATTTTACAAATATTTTTAAATATCTTTACAGACTTTATAAATACTTTAGAAAAATATCGTGAATACTTTCAAATAAATATATATATATATATATATTATAAAGAGTATATGTAAATTATTTTAGTTTATTTTTTAAAATTTAAACTTTTAAAAGTTTTATAAAATTTAAATAATTAATTAATTTAATTTAAAGTTAATATTTCATATTTTTATTACAAAATAAAAGTTAAAAATTTTTGTATAATAAATTTTAAATTTTCATCCGTAATATTATGTTTATATAGTAAGTTATGATTAAAAGAAGATTAATTTATTTAATTTAATATTTCAACAAATTTCATAAATATTTATTGCAAATGATAACATAATATATATTTCATCTTTCACTATTCAAGTTTGAACATCAATTCATCTTGAAAACTTAAATATATTAAGTGATAGAATTTTATTTGTTTTTAATATTTCTTCTTTCACAATCTATATTAACGATATTCAAACTTGAACATGTGGTGGTTAATTAACTGGTTTACCACATCTTAACATAAATTCTTTGGTTTCTTGTGGGTAAGAATAACAATTTCAGTCAAATTGACTAGTGGGTTTCTTGTTCAAACAAGAATTAATATACAATACAAGTGAAAAGTTAGGGTTTCCTATTAGTTTTATATTTCGTGTCCTATATTTTTGGATCTTGATAACTAAGTTCTCTTGTCCTCATTCACAAAATTTTGACCCTTATTATTATTATTATTATTTATTTTATGTTTTCATCTTGTTAAAACAGATATGAAATAGTTTTAGCTATCATACTAAAATATAGAAAATGAAAAAAATCAAAGTGACAATTTTTTTTTAAACTCCAATATAAAAATTTAATTATTGAACTTCATTCGCTGTTATATGATTTATTTCATGACCATAAATAATTTCAAAGTTGTTAATCAACCGAAAATAATACAAATATTGTTAAAGTAGAAAAAAAAAAAAAAAAAAAAACTAAAAATGAGGTTAGTACTCCAAACCAAAACCTACAAATTTTATTAAAATAAAGAAGAAAAAAAGTACAAAGATTAAATAAATAAATAAAACAACACTGCAGCATAATACACCGACTATACTCGATACACAAAGCCTGAAAAACTAACATAACTTGCAAAACTACAGAGAGAGCACACCTAAACTAACAAAATGATGGTATCCAAATAATCCGTAACATAAATAAATTTACAGTAAATAGGATCAATTCTATGTAAAACGGAAATCAATAATTATAAATGTGTAGACTAAATCAAATAAAATTAGATATAAAATATATGAATAATTAAATAAAAATAAAATTGATTGAATAAAAAAATCAATGATATTTAAATATCGAACTAAGTCAACTTATTGAAGGTAAGCATTGGTCATGGAAACCAAAAAAAAAAAAATATATATATATATATATATATATATTTTAACAGTCGCAATTACAGTTATTGTCAACGTGCTTAATAACCAATCTTTTCCTTACATATTAAACCGATTAAGTACGACCCTTTGAATCAATCATTAATCTAGCGTAGATAGCATTAAAAACTAGAAAAGACCTTGACCATAACTAATTGACTTAGTATGACAATTCTTGAATTATGATGATGCAATCTCAACACTACCCCAGTACAAATTAATTACGAATTATTTGACGTGTAGTGTATGAACCTAATCAATTAATCAACTGCGCACTTAATCAATTAAATAGACTAACATGTTCACTTGACTATCCTACAGAGATTACACAAATATTAAACGAGCATATCAATTAAGACACAATTCTCACAACACGTATACTTTTAAGTGACCTAGCTGGATGAGACTAGTTTAGCACCTCATGGGCGCAGCGAACATCATCGTCTCAATAAAATAAGGGGATTGCTAAATACAACAGCAAACTTATTAATACCGCACCTATTATTCTAATTTTATCCTTTTATTTAATTTTTCATTCAGAAAATAATTTCATCAAATACGGTTATGGGGATAAACATAGAAAGATACAATAGAGTAGATAAACATAGAAAGATACAATAGAGCGCTTCAAGCATCTTCACATTGAAGAAGGATTTAGAAATTTTGTCACATTCTGATCAGACCGTAATAGGTGAAAGGGGATCACATTGTCACATTATTGATCACTTGCAAAGTCCAAATTAGGTTCATAATCAACCCTTTAATCAATACATTATCAATGATGTTACCTATCAGAATTGCTCCTCCAATTCCTGAAACCAAGATTGATGAATACACTACCCAACGATGATGATCACGATAACCACATAGTTTGTGTTGGATGGAGGATTAGCTGTAGCGAATGTCTGAATGTTAATGGCATATAGAAATCTTGGACCCACGTTACAAGTATACACACAGACTCCAAACACAATCGTGAGAGCAGCAATAGCTAAGCCAATTAAATTTTGAGAAGTGCTATTGTGAAAGCAAGGCAGATATGCAAGAAGACACTAGTCCAGAAACAAAATTTGAGGCATGTTGTGGGTTTTGCAGAGAAGAAAACATGCCAAGCGAGAGCAATGACTCCGGTACTTGCTATGGAAGCACATATTGGAACAAACCATTTCTTGAGCTCGAAATATGGTTGCTCATTGAGTTGTAAAAATCGAAACATCGATGTTATCCATAATTGTATAATTAAAAAACAAAATTGAACAAATAATAAAAAGAAAACAATTTGAATCAGTTGGAAAAGAATGAAATAAAGAACTTCATTCGAATTAAAAAACTATATTTTTATTTTTGGTTATATTGAGAGTATAATTGGAAAATAATTGCGGTATTAATCAATTTGCTTGCGGTATTTATCACTTTTGTAAAATAAAATTGATCGCGTAGAGAATCAACAAAGCAAGTGTTTTTATTTGAAACCAAAACCTCTCTAATTCTGATCTTTCAGAGTAATTTACTCTGTTACAAAACTAAAATCATTAAAAATCTCCTTCGAATCAATATTTGAAAATTCTAAATTCAAAACATAAAAATCCTAAATTCTATCAGTTTATTTACTTTATAAATAAATCTTCAGATGAAATCTTGTTGACTTTGACTTTGCTTTGGCAATTGTCGTCATTAATTTTAAAAAACCTTCATATTTGTATAATTGCCTTTAATCTGTCCGAAATTACAAAAATAGAAAAATTAATAGCAAATATTTAATAAGGTTCTCGAATAATAAAATAAAATAATATAACAATAATGCACATTTTGGGCTCAATCACATAATCATTTTAAAATTAACTAATGAAAAATGTGTAAATGGACGACCATCTAGATCACAGAGAGCCAAATGACTAGAACACACTATATAGTTTTGAAAGCTCCCGTGCTAGTAATCCAAATGCTATCATGTTAAGATATGAAAAAAAATCAGAATCAAAATCAATCGAAAAAATCAGAATCAAAATCAATCGTGTTTAATATATTGGTTTTTATTTGAAAGTTCAGACAGATTCAAAATTTTTTTGGAAGTATTATTTTTTTTATTAGGAAATGTATTTTATCTTATTAGAATTGCAATTAGGAAGAATTTATTTTCTCTTTAGGAATTATAGTAATAATAGGTTTCTAACTTATTATACTTTACTTGGTTGGTAAGTCAATGTTAACTATAAATATAATGTTGTAGTCTTCTATTTTGAGACACAAATTGAGAGATTTCGAGTGTCTTGTAAGTTTCGTTCTTGTGTGCTTGAGGTAAGGTTAGAACTGATCATAATTGAGGGTTTGAGTTAGGGAGTGTTTTCTTGATATGATTGTTCTTTTGCTACGTAATGAAAATCTATATCCATCCTAACGTCTATGGATTTTATCATTTTAGGTTTCTATGTGATCCTAATGTGTTAATATTTTATTTTATTTTATTTTCTTTGTTTTAGCTTTTTTTTTACATATAATTTGATCGAGACAATTTACCTTGCAACAAACCCGATTTTTCTAAAATATCATGTAAGTCAATCCGCATAACCATTTTCTTCACAGAAGATAAGAGTAAATCCTTTTGAAATTTGATCCAACAAAAATCACATGTACCTTCATCATTTCAATTTATAAGTCAACTTTATTGCTAAAATCAAAGCTCCTAATTCCGCATCATCCATATACCTAATACCGAATGGAGTTAAGGAAATACTTAAAACATAACTCTTACAATTTCGAAACAATCCTCTGGCATATAACCTACCTAGCGCATTTAAAGCATAATAATAAATCTTGGCTTTATACTAATAAGATAGATGCAAGATCCATCAAATTAAACTAATTAAAGAATGAGGCTTATGCCGAAAGTTAATGGAGAAGGCATTAACCACCCATGCTCATATTAGATATCATAAAAGCACACTAAATTTTAGAAATGTAACTCTATTATCAAGGCATACAGTTGAGAAATAACAAAAGGAGAAAGAAGCTTGCAACTATCGAAAAGCACCTTAAATCTTGCATTCCATTTATAACAAACCACTATCTTGTCAGTTGCCTCAAAAGACTTACTTTAATATAGAAGAAATCTAGCACAAAGCATTTAAGTCAATCTTAATAATAAAATAAAGTTAAAAAAAATCAAAGAAAATACTTTTAAACCTCAAAATGATATCACATGAAGGGAATCAACAATCTATAGTATTTAAATTCTGAAGACACAAAAACCAACCAAGCATATTCATAATTCACAGAGAGTCATGAATCATCTTCCACACAATCACAAAGCGCAGAAGGAAGGCTATGATTATCCTAAAGCCATCTATACCATAAAATATGCAAATAATGTCATGAAACTTAATGAAAAGCACTCTTAGAATATCTCTAATCCTATAATAAATTACACTTGTAAAAACTCTGGTGTTGTACCAGTATGGATGACTTCTAGATCACACATGTCTCTTTTTAAAAGGGATAACTATATTTCACATCATATGAACATATATTATTACTAATTCAAATTATGTTAATATTTTATTTTTTTAACTCACATTCTTATTAAAATATCTTTAATAAAATATAAATAAAATGTGTTGTAGGTTATGGTGTCTAGGCTTTTTAATGAAGTCTCATTATCACAACATATCAGAATTGACGATATAAGTTTAGCCCATAGTAATGAAATCTCATAAAATAAATTTCTCAACCATCATGCTCCTTTGAAGGTACAATGTAACAAATTTTAAAGTCATAAATGAATTTGTTAAGCATGTTTGCTTTTTAGATCCCTAAGAAATAAGGCCTCTATCAAGAAGGTACAACCATCCACTAGTTGGAGAGTAATCTTTTTTATTTGAAATCTAATTTGCATCCGAATAACCTCCTAAAATTACAGGTTTTTCACTATTAAAGATTTTGTAATTTAAAGTATTTTGTAGATGTTTGAATACTTGTCTAATAACATGTTAGTGAAAACTACAAAGGTTGGGCGGTATACCTATTAAACTTATCGACAACTAACATTACATTTGGTTTTATACTTGCGATGACATACCTCAAGAACCTAATAAGCTTGGTATATTTAAGTTAAGCATTTGGTCTCCCTATATTCTTTTTTTAGTTTGAAAATAGGAACAAATGGAGTATAAACAAACTTACAATCATAATGATTAAATTTCTTAAACACATTTCAAATGTAATGAGATTGTATTAAAATTAATTTGGGAGATTCCTTCATAAAGTTGCCAAAAATCACATCTAATTCTTCTATAGCTTCCACCAAGAATTATGTAAACAGAAAATTCGCCGTGATTTTTACTTATTCTTAATCAGTTCCAAAAATCAAACATATCATCAACATACAAATATATAGTGACTCATTTTCCATTCACAAATTATATATATATATATATATTAAAATAATATTTTAAATTAATATTTTATTTAGGGATATTAAAAAAAACACCATAGGTTTTTTTTTATTAAAAAAAATGACTCTTTCATTTTTAGCCAAAAAATCACGTTTTAACATTTTTCATCAATTTTACTATTCATCTATTAGTAGATAAACTGTAACCATGTGCATTTTGATAATTTAATTTTTCTAAAAGAAAAATTAATTATAATTCCAAAAATTATGTTAAAAAATTATTTTTAAAATTATAAATTATGAAAATATGCATGATTATTGTGCATAAATTGATGGATGAATAGTGAAATGGATAGAAAATATTGAAAAGTGCTTCTTCTTTTTTCTAAAAAAGAGTTGATTTTTTTTTTTGTAATAAACCAAACTCATGGTGATTTTTAGGAAATATCCCTTTATTTAAATAAATTTTGACGAGTCGAGTCCGAACTTGTACATGTCACAAGCTCGAGTTCGAGCTTGGGTACCAAAAGCTTGGCGAGCTTCAAGCCAAGCTCGAGCCTGAACTTTTGGTAAATGAGTCAAACTCGAGACTATACAAACTCGAGCTCGAATCGAATACATATTTATACACAACCTTCAACGAAGTGAGAACTAATGTTATGCATAATTTCTCATGAAACCGCTTCGGAACCAGAACTTGTACTGAAACTAAAAAAAAATATCAGCCATTTTAAAACCGTATCAAACCAGTACTGAAAATTATAACTTTTTTATTATCGGTTTTGGTTCCTTTACTGAATCAGATCGTAATCAGAACGAGACCGAAATCAGTACTGAATATGAATAGGAACTAGTTTTTCCTATATATATATATATATATATATATATATATATATTATTTTATAGTATTTTAAAGAAAATTTCTTCCTTACGTCAAAAACTGATATATCGTTCTTTTTTCTTACAATTCTTTTATTCTTTTCGAATTATCATGGTTATAATTTTTATATAAATAGTTTAACAAAAACTAATAATATTTTGATTCTAAGTTTATTTGGGTGTCAAAACTTTTTTTTTTTTATCTAGACATAAAGTTAAGTTTGTTAGTGAAGTTTTCGGACTTTGTTCATGTGCAACTTAATAACTAATTTAACAAATTAATTATGAGAAAGTTACTCATATGTATAGGTTTATTTTATTGTATTGGTTCGAAATGATTATACTGTAAATATAGATTTGATAAATGATAATTTCACTACTTTTTATTTTATAATTAGATTAATTGTGAAAAATTCGATTATTTTTTCAGAATTGGAATTAGAACTTTACCTGAATAATAGATTTTGTTGGAATCGAAATCTATAACAAAACTGAACCAGAACTGCTATACTGATTTTAAATACTAACGGTATTGGTACCAATTTCTTAAAGGTATCGGTCCAGCTTACCTCTAGGGAGAAGAAATTGCATCTTCTAAAATTCGTCTCTTTAAATTTCTCCAATAAATTTTGATGGTTAAGTCAATTACAAAGTTATAAGAGCATTCACACTAGCATTGAGCACTTTATGTCCCAATTCTATTACCTGGATTCTATCACGTATAATGAAATAAGTTTAATTATTGAATAATCAAAAGGTTAAAAAATTAATAAAATTGTATAGAAGAAAAAAATATCATGGAAAAAAATAAGTGGGAATTAGAGAGTTATCCCGTCGCAATTTAGAGACACTAATAGAGAGAAAAGTTATAATAATTGATTAATCTGTTTTATTTTAATATTTTTCTCATCAGTTTTTTTATAAAATAGGACTTGAATTGTTCTTTTAATATAGATGCCCTTATTTGGAATTTAGTTGTTGGCGAAAATCTTCAAAATTTTATTGATTATATTATATTTTTAATTCATTATAAAGTAAAATACTTATTAAATTTTTTTACTTGATTATAGACAAATTAAAATTTAAAGATAAAATAGTGATATGTATTTTATGTGAAATAGTTCTTCCAAACTTAATATGTATATGTGTAAAATTATTGCATTATTGATCCGTATAAATATGGAGTGATAACATCTGTGAAAACTATTATGTAGAGGAAAATATGAAGTGATAAATATGGAGTAATTTTCCATGTGTGGGTAGATATATAGGGGTGCAAACGAACACGAGCACTCGTGAACGGTTCGTAAACAGTTCGATCTAAACTCGTTCAACACTTAAATGAACGATCACGAACAAAATTTTATAGCTCGTTTAATAAACGAGCCGAGTCCAAACAGATCCTTATTTGGCTCGTTTATGTTCATGAACGGGCTCGTTCATAGCTCGTTTATATTTACTTAACACTCGTTTGTGTTCGCGAATGAGCTCATTTATAACTCGTTTAATATATTTTTTTTAATAAAAATCAATAGACAATTTTTAATGTATATAAAAAAACGAAATTCAAAAAAAGACTCAAATTAAAATAGATGCCGGATTTTTTTTTTAATTTAGGTTTAATTTAAACTCAATTTATTTTTGTTTTAATTTTACTAAACGAGCTCAAATGAGCTACTAAACAAGCAGTTAAATGAGCCTAATTGAGATACTAAACGAGCTAAGTTCAATTAATTTAAATGAGCTCTAAACGAGCTAAGCTCGATTAACTTAAACGAGCTTAGACGAGTCGAGTTCGAATATAAAAAAGAATTATGGAACCAAACTCGAACAAACATTTATAAAGCTCGTCGAGCTTGAACTCGATATTTGATAAACGAGCCGAACACAAGCACTTCATATACTCGGCTCGACTCGGCTCGTTTGCTGCCCTATAAACATATACATAGTTTCCGTAGCCATCAACCGTCTTATTCTTTTATAATGCTTCAATGCCGAAGATCTGGTGATTCATTTTTCATGTGAATTTTTTAAAATAAATTATTTAAATTTTAAAATATAATTATAAATATGTTTTGAAATTTTTAATTTTTAAAGTTTCTAAAATATTTAAAATTTTTCAATTTTGTAAACTACGATCACATCCCATAAATGATTCATAAATTAAAAATTAAAATTTAATTTTATAAAAATTTTAAATTAAACTTATAATTGAATATTTATACTTTTACTTTTTATTTTTAAAATTTTTTAATAAAATATACATAATTTAGAATGGGGTTATTTCCAAAAACACCCCATTTTTTCAAACTTTTCACTTTGAGCACCCGGTTTTGAAAGTTTTGGAAAACCACCCCCAAAATCAAAACCACTAGTGGTTTTTGGTATTTTTGTGAGTGGTTTTGGTGTTGTATGAGTGGTTTTGAAATTCTATATGTTTAATTTAGAGATTGGGAAATTTTCTAAAATCAAAATTACTCATACAACACCAAAACCACTCACAAAATTACCAAAAACCACTAGTGGTTTTGATTTTGGGGGTTGTTTTCCAAAACTTTCAAAACCGGATACTCAAAATGAAATGTTTGAAAAAATGGGGTGTTTTTGGAAATAACCCATTTAGAATGACCCATAATGAGTTATATATATATATATATATATATATATATTTAAAACTTTTGCTTTTTATTGATTTCTTAATACCAATCATTTAAATTATATTTATGAAATTATTTTTTTTTAAATGAGCAAACCACCAAAATTTTTAAAAAATTATTTTAAATAAAAACCTTACTATTTTATTTATATTTTTAATAATCATATAATGATTTCATTAAATTTGAAAAAAAAAAAATAATAATAATAATTAATTCGGTACACTTATAAAATAACATAACAATCGGGACATAGAGATGAAAATCATCACTAATCTTCAGGCCAATAAAATTTGTATTCAGACCGAAAAATTGAAAATCTGGACACACTTAATAAATCAAAGTTGGCATTTGATTTGAAGATGGATGGATTGAGCGAAAAGTATTACGAAATTGAAATTGAAATTGAAATTGAAATTGACAAATTCATAAACAGGGATGGTTCATTAATTAGCATGGCATTAATTTTCACCAGACAAATTAAATTGGACTTACATAATTATTGGTCGAAATTTCAAAAGGAGATGGATGGGTGGTGCCCCTAATTTTAATATTAATTAAATTCGGCTCAAATTTCATACATTTCACATTTATCATTTCTATCCTTGTTTGACTTTATTATCCGTCTAAATCTTCGGTTCACTCTGTCGGTCACAAATTTTCCGACAAAAAATTGAAAAATTAGCTTTTATATATATACTCTCCGGCAGGTCAAGTTAGAGTTTTAAAAAATTCTAGTTAATATTAATTTTTTAAGTTCTAGAAGATTAAAAATATTTTAAAATATTTAACTTTAACATAAAAAATGTATTATTATAAAAAATTTAAAATATTTTTAATTTGATACGTAATATATTTAATTATAATGTTATTTGATTTAGTTATGATTATATATATTTTTATAAGATTGAAAATGTAAAAAACATAAAATAATAAAATATTAAAAATATTTTATTTCAATTTCTAATATAAGGATTTAAATAATATATAGCTAGAAATAAATTTAAAAGTTTAAAATTATTAAAATTGAATTTTAAATCGTTTTAACGCGAAAATTTTGAATTTTTTTAAATTCAATTTCAACTAGTTGTGAGTGAAGATACGGATGATTTCAGTTTATAATAAACCATGAGAAGAACCATGATTCTATAGAAATATGATGTAATATTGATTTTACCATCTTCTAATTGAAAAAACTAATTACCTTTTATAAAATCATAATAAAAAATAATTAGAATAATAATTTATTTGTTAGACGAAATAGAATTAATAAATTTAAAAAAATAAAATAATAATAATTTTTTTATCAATTAATTTTACTTTGCCATCAATTACCACCAAAACATATGATAAAATCATGCGATTTGGTTGAATAATATTTCATTTTACAAAATTTAATAGGAAATAATTTTAAAATTAATATAATAAAATAAATCATAGTTCAATTTTTTTTTTGTGGGATTTTATTTTCTCTGAAATTATAGAAGAAATATATTAATTTAAAAAAATTAAATAATTATAGTGATAACATCTTCAATAATAGAAATAAAATAATATTTTTAAAGATAGGAGAAATTTTGCAATGAATTATAACAAACTGACAATGTGATTTTGCCATAATGTGTTGCCATTGAAGAATAAAACAAAAATAAAAAATCTTATAATTCCTTTCAGAAGATACCAAATAGATAAACAATTATATATTTGATCTTGGTCAGACAAGTCTTTGAACCTTTTTTTTTTTTAAGTTACCATTTAAATTATAAATTAATTTGTTTTTTATTTTTTTTTAAATGAGATTTTAAAACTGGTTGTCCGCTTGGTTGGAAAAGATTTTCTATGAGTGGTTTAGTTACCATTTAAATTATAAATTAATTTTTTTTAAAAATAATGCGGTCCACGTTGATAACTTTTAATTCGAATATTAATAATAATTTATTTTATTAATTTTTATAATAAATTATATCATTATTTTTAAAATTATATTTATAATTTTTAATAATTTTATATAATAGATAATTTAAAAACTAAAATTAATACCAAATATTCAATTTAATAACTAATTTAAAATTTAATTTAACCGTTAACGTCTAACATTATCTAAAACGCTGATCTAACAGTTAATTAAAAATATAATACTTAATATACTCTTATTTAAACATTAACAATAATTTATTTTATTAATATTTTTTATAGGTAGACTTTTAATTCGCAGTTAGATTTTTATTTAGCGGCTAGATTTTATATTACCAAAATAATTTTTTTATTAGTATTAGATGCTTAATTAGCTATATCCTGACAACTACTTGAAGTAGCTATTCATAAATTGCTAATAAAAAAACTCCCATTTCACCCTTATCCAATTTTAATTATTACAAAAATATCCTAATAAAAATTATTCTTTTAAATTAGATTTTATTTTTCTATACACTTTAATTATATTTTAACTTTTCTTTAATTATAATTATTTTAATTCATTAGATGTGATTAGAATTTTTTATGATTTTTTATATTTTTTTAATAAATATTATTATATATATAATTAATAGATGAATATGTTATTAAAGATTTTTAATTAAAAATCGTCTAATAAATGAATATCAACACGAAAAAATAAAATAAACTATATTATAAATTAAAATTTATTAAAAATATATATATATTATCCTTTTACGTCATTTTATATCTAATAGCAATTTCAACCTCTCATTAATTTTATTAAACACTCATCTCAAACAGTTACTTCAATCACTAGTTTAATAGTTAACAACTACTAACTATCACAATAGTTACTCATACCTAATGTAATATCGAGTGTTAATACATTCTTAATCAATCTTAAAGCAACTTATTATCTCATTATTAATCAATGTTGGTAATTTCTTCCTATGGAATTTTTATAAAATTTCATCTTCTATACATTTGGATATGAAAGTGGGCAGAATATTAATTTTTATATTGAAATCATATTATCATAATTAATTTAACAATAATTCTTATTGTTCATCGATCATATTCTTTTAACATAACATTTAAAAAAATCTTTTAATTCACTTATGGAAGATATTTTTTTTTCCCAAACCTAAGTATCATTATCATAATTATTAAATCTTGTAAGAAGATAAATATATAAAAGAAATAATTAAAAAAAAAAAATCTCTCACCTAATCCTATCCTAAAATGACATGGTGACATATGTATACTGTTAAATGAAAAGAATCCAAACTTAATTTCTTCTCTTAGAACACAACCCACAGAATTCTTCATATTGATCTAACTTGGAGGTTTGTTGAAATGTGTAATCAGATGATCACAACATTACAAGTGTGTATTTGAAATGATTTTTGTTGTTGGAGATTTTGATGCCAACCATACTTCCTTCAGTGTATAATTACAACAACAATAATATCTTTTAATTAATTTAAAAAACAATCACATTATTAGAATGAGAAAGCTCGTCCACATCCTTATATATGGAGATTTCTGGGGTGTTCTAACAATTTTATATATAAATAATGATTAAGCACATAATCCTCTGAAAATTGAATTGATATTTGAAGTAGAAGCTGGTTCTTAGAAAGCGGCTTTCACATTATCATATCATAATCATTTCGCTGTAAAATTGAATAGTTATCATTTACCGTCCACATATCAACATCAGTAAGTCGACCTTTGAATATATTATTTTTTAAATTAATGACGTTTTTATGATGTTTTTATACGCAATATAATCCTTATCTTTGAAGTGTATAAAAATTTCAAACCTTAAATTTAAATTTATTACTAATCTTTTAATATGAAAAGAGTTAATCACGTGTACCCATGTTGAATTGATAATAAATTACATAGTAATATAAATTTATATATTTTAATCAATAAGAAAATTTTATATAATCAATAAATTTATTAAAATAATAATAAAATTTACAATTCTAAATATATTTATATAATATAATGTTTATTTATGTATAATTTATCATTATTTAGGGAGTGTAAATGCAATTAATTTTTTTTAAATAAATATTAGAGTAGTATTTTATATCAAGTTTTAGGGGAGGAAAAAAAACATATTCACGTAAATCCATCGAGTGTTGCGTTCAATAGTGTTTTTAATGTGTTGTATTAGTTATATGTTTTCTTTATTCTCTGGGCTTGTAAACCATCTTCTCTTTGGGCCTTGCCTGCTGCTTTGGGCTTGATCTGTCTCAATTGCTTCTACATATATTTACTGAAGCCCACCTGCGAAAGAAGATCCGCGCCTCGACCTGTCTTCAGCTCCGACCCGGTTTTGACCTAGCTATATAATACACTTTAAGGCCACTGTTCACAATTGGCCGTCTCTCAGTCGCTTTTCTCTTTGTGATAGTTCTCTGTTAGGGTTTCTGATACTCTAGACTTTTCTTTGTGATTTCTCTGTGGTACTTGGTGGTGGTGTTGTAATCTCTGTGATTATACGTGTACATGTACATTCTGATCTTGATAGTGGATTACTGGGCTAAGTTTTGAGTCTGTCCGTGGATGTAGCCTGATTACAGGGTGAACCACGTAACTTGTTGTTCTTGTTTCTGTGTGAATTGTGATATTAGACTCTATATGTGTTTGTGAGATTATGATACAATGTTATCTTCTTGAACTTCATAACATGTGGTATCAGAGCGCTTCATAGTCTGTTCGAGTCTAAACGAGTTTTTGTCTTGAAAACTTCTGAGATTCGGCCCGATTTTGAAAACCCTAAGTCGTTTTTGAAAGATCTGCATCACTTTAGTCTCTGTAGCACTTTTAGGGTTTCTTTTATTCTAAAAATCTGACGTTTGTTGAAGTCACAGGTACCTATAATAAGCAAGGAGCAAAGGAGAGAGTCGAAAGGGGTTTGTTCTTGAAACTTGCGGGGTTCTACAAGGGTGACACATTCTCTTAACCCTAATACTCTCATTTACTGTTTTTTACCTCTGTAATTGGGTTATTGTGTATGGCTGAGTAGGGTACAAGAACTAGTTTCTTGTTAATGTCCTAGAACAGTTACGCTGGTCTGAAAACAAAAACTGGCTTGTTTGTCTGGCTGCCAAAGGGTACAAGCTCAGTTCTTGTGAAAGCCCAAGGGTATAAGGTCTTTTGATCTTATTAACGCCCAATTAAGAACTCTCTGATTGCTTGACTTGTTGTATTCTGTGATATTGTGAATTCTTTTATTCTTTAATTGCTTTACTGATATTAATTTCTGCTATTCTGTTTTCTTGTATTCAGATTGATTGTTTGTTTCTGTGTCTCTGACCTGCTTCTGTTCTTTGAGTGTGAGAGAGCCTATTAATAAAACTTAAAACAAACCTTTAGTGCCAAGTAATCCACAGCATCACTACCTTCTTGAAACATTGTTTTCTAATTTTCAAACTGTTTTTAAATTGTGAACCAAAACATTTCTGATTTTTCAAAATTTCATTGAAAATGTCTTCAAAGTCTGTTTCATATAATGTAATGAATATTGAAGTTTTTGATGGTTCACAAGACTTTGTAATTTGGAAAAAGAAAACGCTTTCTGTATTGGTTTACAATGGTCTTGATGCTGCTGTAGAGGATGATTGGCCTACTGGAATAACATTGTTAGAAAAGGGTAAGGTTAAAAAGAGAGCCTATCACACTATCTTGTTGCACCTTAGTGATGATGTTTTAACTGTTGTGTCTGAATATAATAATGCCTCTGACTTGTGGAGGGGTTTAGAAAATCTTTATCTGGTAAAAGATGTATCTAATAGACTTCTAAGCCTGTATAAATTGTTTGGATTTAGGTTTAAAACTGATAAATCCGTAACTGATAATTTGGCTACCTTTAAGAGGCTTGTTCAGGACCATAACAGTAGGACTGCTGAGGATCAGAGATTGAGTGATGAGTATCTTGCAAAGATTCTCCTTCACTCTTTACCTGAAACTCATTCAGTAGTTAAAGAATTTGTTTCATTTAATAAGGAATCCCTTACTACTAAGCTGATAATGGATGCACTTAAGTTCATATCTGTAGGGGAAGAGATCACTAAGAACGAGAGTGAAGGTCTGTTCTTGAGCAAGACCTCCACTGTTCATAACAATAATCAGGTAAAGGGAAAGGGTAAAAAGAATAATTACTCTAATAATCGGAATCAGAATAAATGGAATAATCAAAGTAATAATTCTGGTGACAATGGTAATAACAGGAATGGTAATAATGGCAAGGGTAAAAATGACAATGAAAGGAAATGTTATTACTATAAAAAAACGAATCACCTAATAAAGGACTGTTTTCAGAAGAAAAAGGATGAGGCTAATGGAAAATTTAAAAATAAAGCATCAAGCTCTTCTGCTAAGCTTGATGTTCTTAACTGTGAGGGCCTAACTGCTATTGTGAATTTGTCTGACAATCTGTATTCTGCTAATGTTGATTGTGATGTCTGGGTTATTGATTCTAGCTGTACTCATCACATGTCCCCCCATAAAACTTGGCTTAGTGAGTTTAAAAACCATTGTGAGGGTTTTGTTTTAATGGGTAGCAATCACAAGTGTTGGATAGAGGGTACAGGGACTGTCAAACTTCAACAGTTTGATGGTAATGTCTCTAGACTTGAACATGTGAGATATGTCCCTGATCTTAGGAGGAATCTTCTATCAGTGAGTGCTTTAGGGGAGTCAAATTTACACTGTTTGTTTAAAAATAATTATGTTGAGATTGTCAGGCCTGATGGTAGGGTTGTTATGAAAGGGAAAAGGGTAGAAAACCTTTATATCTTGGAGGGAAAAACCATAGAGGCCTTTACTAGTACTACCACCAGTAAGAGTGTCATAAATGCTATGATTTGGCACAGCAGGTTAGGTCATATAGGGTTTAATGGGATGAGAGAGCTTAAGAGGAGAGGTTTAATAGACCCTGAGGTTAATCTTGATATGTCATTCTGTGAAAGCTGTGTAATGGGTAAACAAACAAAACAATCTTTTGAAAATTCAGATTTTAAATCAAATCAGATTTTAAACTTGATTCATTCTGATTTATGGGGCCTTGCCCAAACACCAACTTTTAGTGAAAAATTGTATTTTGTTACCTTCACTGATGACTTTTCTAGGTATAGTTGGTTATTTTTATTGAAAAGAAAATCTAAAGTTTTTGATACTTTTAAATCCTGGAAAACTTTGATTGAAAATCAAAAAGGATTATAAAATAAAGGTTTTAAGAACAGACAATGGTCTGGAATTTTGTAATGATCAATTCAATAAGTTTTGTTCTGAAAATGGCATTAGTAGACATAGAACTGTAACCTACTCTCCTCAACAGAATGGCATAGCTGAAAGATTAAATAGGACTCTTCTTGATAAAGTCAGATCTATGTTATATGAAGCTAGACTATCTAAGAAGTTCTGGGGAGAGGCTATAAACACTGCCAACTACATTAGAAATAGATCTCCATTTTCTGCCTTAGGTCTAAAAACCCCTTATGAGTTATGGAATAGTAAAGTTCCCAACCTGTCTCACCTTAGAATCTTTGGTTGTAAGGCCTATGCTCACCAAAATATAGGAAAATTAGAGCCTAGATCCCGTGTTTCTTTGTTTATGGGCTACCCTGAAGGCACAAAAGGATTCAGGCTGGTCTATAAGGAAGGAAACACCTACAAGTTTATAACCAGTAGGAATGTGGTCTTTAAGGAAGATGAAATTCCTGGTTTCTTAGATTTTGAAAGCCCTGGTACTAGAACTGAACCTATTCCTATTAGTGTGGATGAGTTTAGCATAGAACCTACCAATGATACCGAGACTAAGAGAAATGTGGGGGTTTCCTCTAGTAATAATGATCTACCATCGGCTGACTGTCTTAGTGACTCCTCTGAGCATGAACCTAGTATTTCTGAGTCTCAAACCGAGTCTTTTGATCCCAATAGTGTCTATCAGGATCCTCCTGAAGTCTTTAGAGAGTCTAGCCTGGACAACTACCTGTTAAGTAGGGACAAATCTAGAAGAGAAAATATTAGAAGACCCTCTAGATATCTAGATGCTAACCTGGTTATCATTGCACTGAATGCTTCTGTTACTGAAAATTTTATTCCTGAAACCTATCAAGAAGCTATCTCCTGTCCTGATTCTTCTAAGTGGCAAATAGCCATGAATGAAGAAATGGAGTCTTTAAGTAGAAACCAAACCTGGATCCTTGTGTCTAAACCAGAAAGTAAGAAGCTTGTCTCCTGTAAGTGGGTTTATAGGGTGAAAGAAAGTCTTCTCGAGAGTGATCCAAATAGGTATAAAGCCAGGTTAGTCGCTAAAGGCTTCACACAGAAGCCTGGCATCGATTATTCTGAAATCTTCTCTCCTGTCATTAGGTATGGAACCATCAGAATAATGCTAGCTCTGTCTGCATACTTTGATTGGGAACTGGATCAGATGGATGTCAAAAATGCATTCTTACATGGCTTCTTAGATCGTGATATCTATATGTCTCAGCCTGAAGGCTTTGTGTACAATCCTAATCTTGTTTGTCTCCTTAAAAGGTCTCTGTACGGCTTAAAACAGTCTCCCAGACAGTGGAACGAAAGGTTCCATAACTTTGTGATCAATATTGGTTTTGAACGCAATTTGTTTAATGCTTGTCTGTATTTTAAATTTGATAAATCTGCACCTGTTTTCTTATTACTCTATGTAGATGATATACTATTGATGTCTCCTGATCTGATTGTATTGAAAAATGTTAAAAATCAACTTGGTAAAGAATTTGATATGAAGGATCTTAGAAAGGCATCTAAAATACTTGGCATGTCAATCTGTAGAAATAGAGAGAAAAATATTCTTACTGTTAGTCAGAAAACCTATATTATGAAGGTTTTAAATACTTTTGACATGATGGATGCTAAGCCTAATTCTCTGCCTATAAATACTTGTCATAACTTGGATGCTAAGAATAATGATGATGATGAAATTCTGACTTCTATTCCATATGCAGAAGCTATAGGAAGTTTTATGTATATTATGGTTTATACCAGACCAGATATAGCATATGCTATAAGTGTTTTTAGCAGGTTTATGATGAGACCAACTCTGAAACATTGGAAGGCAGTGAAGAGTCTGATGAGATATCTAAGGGGAACCTTGGATATTGGACTTGAATTTGGTAAATTTACAGACTGTGTTAAAATTCAAAGGTATTCTGATGCTGATTTCGCCAAAGATCCTGAGTTCAGGAGGTCTATATCATCTTACATTGTCACTGTTTGTGGATGTTGTGTATCCTGGAAATCCAGGCTACAATTTGACATTGCTCTATCAACAACAGAATCTGAGTACATTGCCCTTACTGAATGTATTAAAGAGGTTCTGTGGATACAAGGGTTACTTAATGAATTGAAATTATTGAATTGTAAGGGTGTTATTTACACAGATAGTCAATGGGCTTATAATATAAGTCGCAATCCTGTATTTCATGATAGAACTAAACACATTGGTGTTAAATATCATTTTATCCGCTTACATGTTTTGAATGGTAATGTGCAGGTTGAACAAATCTCTACAGATAAGAACCCAGCTGACATGGGTACTAAGGTTGTAGTGGCCAGGAAGCTGCTCTTTTGCAGGAGCTTCCTCCATATCAACCGGACTTAGTCAGCTGGAGCTTGACAGACGATGATGAATGAGTCTTCATGGAAGTCACTATCAGGAAGTGATGAAAATTCATGTACATCACCTTTTTTGTAATTTTTAAGTCTGATAGATGTAACAGAGAATACAAGAAAACAGGGGAAGTTTGTTGTATTAGTTATATGTTTTCTTTATTCTCTGGGCTAGTAAACCATCTTCTCTTTGGGCATTGCCTGCTGCTTTGGGCTTGATCTGTCTCAATTGCTTCTACATATATTTACTGAAGCCCACCTGCGAAAGAAGATCCGCGCCTCGACCCTTCTTCAGCTCCGACCCGGTTTTGACCTAGCTATATAATACACTTTAAGGCCACTATTCACAATTGGCCGTCTCTCAGTCGCTTTTCTCTTTGTGATAGTTCTCTGCTAGGGTTTCTAATACTCTAGGCTTTTCTTTGTGATTTCTCTGTGGTACTTGGTGGTGGTGTTGTCATCTCTGTGATTATACGTGTACATGTACATTCTGATCTTGATAGTCGATTACAAGGCTCAGTTTTGAGTCTGTCCGTGGATGTAGCCTGGTTACAGGGTGAACCACGTAACTTGGTGTTCTTGTTTCTGTGTGAATTGTGATATTAGACTCTATATGTGTTTGTGAGATTATGATGCAATGTCATCTCCTTAAACTTCATAACATAATGGTATAATATTTAGTAGTCAAACTTTTAAGATAGAATATTTAAAAAATGTTGGAGTTTAAAATATATTTAAACATATTTTTAAAAATATATATTAGATTTTTATTATTTAAATTTAAAAAAAAAAAGTATATTCAGTCCATTTTAATCCGTATCTGTTAAATATATGTACTTACTTTACCTCTAAATCAATGAATAATTAAATATTTATATTTATAAAAAATCAAGCAGAAGTCAATAAAATCATAATACTTAAAAACCGATTTAAATTCGATTTCAACGTTATAAAATATTTAGCTGTTGTAAAATAATCCGAAACAAATATTCAAATTACATATTTATATTACTTAAAATCGAACCGAATATAAATTTATAATCACTAATTAATTTGGTATATATTTGGAAGAATATTTGTAAGACTAATAATACTAGTTATGTAATTTTTCATTTCAACTAATATTTCTTAAAATTGCAAAAAAAAAAATAAAACGAAAACAAAAATACACTCAATCTTGATATACAATTGGTGAAACTATTTTATTTAATAGAATTAACCTTATTTCTAGAATTGTATGTGAACATAGAACATAGAATATATACAAAAATGAATTTGTCAATGTTTGATAGAATTGAATGGTAAGAAGAGAGTGTCAAAGGTTGTAATGTCTGAAGAGAGGTATGATATCAAAATCTCTCATATTCATCCTCATCGTTTTCTATAATTTTCTGAAAAATTAACTGTGCTTCATATTTTGTATTTCGACGTAATCTAATAAAATATATATATATTAAAAATAATATTTAAAAATTTTAATTTTTTATTAACATCAAAGTAAATCGAATTAAATTTTATATACTTTCATCAATAAATTGATACTGCACGGTTTTAATGTTGGAAAGTCTATTGAATAATGACTTGAAAATTCATATAAGATCTTGAGAAGACTACGTACAAAATAAAAATACGACTATTGACAAATTGAAATGGAAACTATTTCAAACATCTTAAATGCTCTCAATTTGCAAACCCCACAAGTGGACATTATCAATTAAATGTGGTCCATCTTAAATCAACAATGTTGAATAGTTAGTTCATTTTTTTTTTTATTTTTAAATTAAAAATAAATAAATTTCAAATTGATAAGACAAGGAAGGTGGCCTATTTCGATTATGTTGTGTCTCTGTTAGATTTAATTTATTGTAAAAATATCTATACCTAATTAATAAAAAGACATCGTAATCTAAAATACTTGTAACTAAGTTTAGCAAAGAAAGTCGGTACATATAATTTAGATTGCAGTTGATCTAATTAATATGCATTAAAAATTGAAAAATATTCAAGGTTTACATCTTTATTTGTATATTTATGGGAGTGGTTTGTTTACAACTTTTCATTTAACATGGAGTTTAATTATAACTTTTTTGCTTTAAAAACTTTTTATTACCTTAATCTAGAAAATTCAATTAATATGATATTTATATCACAGTATTTCTCACCAAAATTTGTATGTATTTGTTGTACTATGTCTTTCATCTTTTAGAAAAAAATAAATAAATAAATAAAAATTTTCCAATTTATAAATTAAAAAAACCTTTTTATATTTAACTTAAAAAATAAATAATAAATTTTCATTTTGAATAAATTAATTCATTAAATATATATATATATATATATATTTCTGTTTTTATTTTTAATGTGTTACAATACAATCTTTTATTTATTTATAAATTAATTAAAATATTATACAGACATCACACATTGAAATCATTGCATCTCAT
Organism: Cardiospermum halicacabum; assembly: GCA_031304145.1. Classification (NCBI taxonomy): domain Eukaryota; kingdom Viridiplantae; phylum Streptophyta; class Magnoliopsida; order Sapindales; family Sapindaceae; genus Cardiospermum; species Cardiospermum halicacabum. Next base: position 23,337,035 of record CM062394.1, on the reverse strand, counting down.
ATATTAATTAATTTTGTAATAAGAACAACAGTATTATAACATGGTGGTTGACAATATTTCAACGATAATTATTCAATAAAAATGGATTCTAGCTTTCAACTATAAAATAATAAAAATCCTCAAATATTAAAAAAACAATTACAAAATCTAAGTGAAAAATTAAAAACATAATCCAACTTTAATTTGAATAAAAAAAAACAGACCATATGTCCTACAGGAAGCAAATTGTATATATAACCCTCAATTATATCCACTCAACTTAGCAACCCTTTTAGTTGCAAACAAGATATTTACAATGAATCCCTCTGATCAACCTCTACCCATTTCTCTTCTCTTCTTAATCCCTTTACTATTCCTACTCGGAGTTCTACTCCGTCTCCGCCGTAGACGGCCGTATCCGCCGGGTCCGAAAGGGTTACCTTTAATAGGTAACATGGACCTAATGGACCAGTTAAGTCATCGGGGACTCGCTAATCTAGCCAAAAAGTATGGAGGATTATTCCATCTCCGAATGGGATTTTTACATATGGTGGCCGTTTCTAATCCAGAAGCGGCTAAGCAAGTGCTTCAAGCTCAGGATAATATTTTCTCTAATCGTCCCGCTACGATAGCTATAAGTTATCTAACGTACGATAGAGCTGACATGGCATTCGCTCATTACGGACCCTTTTGGCGACAGATGAGGAAATTATGTGTCATGAAGTTGTTTAGTCGGAAGAGGGCCGAGTCGTGGGAGTCCGTACGGGATGAGGTTGATTTAATGGTACGTACCGTGGAGTGTAACAGTGGTAAAACCATAAATGTCGGAGAGTTAATTTTTTCTCTTACGAGGAATATTATTTATCGTGCTGCGTTTGGGTCGAGTGAGAGTGAGGGTCAGGATGAATTTATCGGGATATTGCAAGAGTTTTCGAAGCTCTTTGGTGCCTTCAATATTGCTGATTTTATTCCTTGGTTGAGTTGGATTGACCCACAAGGGATTAATCATAGACTTGTTAAGGCCAGGAAGTCACTTGATGGCTTTATTGACAAAATCATTGACGATCACATGCGTAAAGAGAGAATCAATTCTGGTGATGATTTTGATACGGATATGGTTGATGATTTGTTGGCTTTTTACAGTGATGTAGCTAAAGTTAATGAATCTGATGATCTTCAAAACTCTATCAAGCTCACTAGAGATAACATCAAGGCCATTATCATGGTAGGTGAATTTTGTTGCTACTAACATGACATGTATATGTTTTAATGTATATTTTTAATATGATGTAGGATGTGATGTTTGGTGGGACGGAAACAGTAGCATCCGCGATAGAATGGGCCTTGGCGGAGCTAATGAAGAGTCCGGAAGACTTAAAACGGGTTCAACAAGAACTTGCCGATGTTGTGGGTCTGGACAGACTGGTCGAAGAATCCGATTTCGATAAATTAATTTATCTAAAATGTACGATAAAAGAGGTATTAAGGTTGCATCCACCTATTCCTTTACTTCTTCATGAAACTTCGGAAGACACTGAAGTTGGTGGATATTATATTCCAGCCAAAACTAGAATTATGATCAACGCGTTCGCGATTGGCCGTGATCCGGGTTCTTGGGAAGATCCGGAGACATTTAGACCGTCAAGGTTTTTACAGGAAAATGTTCCGGATTTCAAAGGGAGTAACTTCGAGTTTATTCCATTCGGGTCGGGTCGGAGGTCGTGTCCGGGTATGCAACTCGGGTTATATGCGCTTGAATTGGCTGTTGCTCATTTACTTCACTGTTTTAAGTGGGATTTACCTGATGGAATGAAACCGAGTGAACTCGATATGAGTGATGTGTTTGGACTCACTGCACCCAGAGCGAGTCGACTCATGGCTGTACCCAGTAAACGACTCGTTTGTGCTCTTTGAATTGAAATGATGGAGTGGAGGGGTGCAAACTGAAATGTTGGAAGGAGTTTTTGGTTTTTTGAATAATTTCGATAAAAGTCGAGGACTGAAATGAAATAACTGCGCTACATGGTGAATATGTACATTTGTTTTTTTTTTTTTTTTTAAATAAAAAACTTTTATGATACTCAAAATAATGTTTCTGAGAAAAAACAATATGTATGGTAAATGAGAAAGTGAAAGTGCACCACAAGAGCAAGTGTATGATTATTTATAATTATTTTCAAAATATTTTAGTATTTGTTATGATATTTAATAAATCTCGAAAAGTTGGTGGTAAGTGGAAGTCTGTCATTTCATTTCGTCATTTATTGTGTGAAAGATGTGTGTGGAAATATCTAGATTTTTTTTTTTCGAAATATTGTCAACTCAATCAAGATATCATTTTATAGAACATGGGTCGAACCATAAGATTGGTCACCTTTCATGTTGAAAATTAAACATGCTATTTAATACAACCTAATTCATTTCCAGCTTCTCACCAGATCTCTACGTAACAGTGATGTCTATCGCATGATTTTATTTTCATAATAAATGATAAATTAAAAAAAAAAATTCTTAAATTTTTTAAAATTAAAATCAATCTCAAATATCACCAAATTATCTTTTAACATTTTTACATAGTAAAATTTTAAAATTATTTATTCACATTTTTATAATAAGGTATAAATCACAAGAAGATTATGTAAAGAGAGTGAGGTTTGGTTAAGTGAAGAAGACATCATCAGGAAGAAGAAGATATTAATTAGACTAGATATTTTAGGTAGAGGGTCAAGTTAAAGGGACGCGAAGCCTTTCTTTTGTTCTTATCCCTTTTTTATTTATATAATTTCTTAAATATGGTGTATATCTTATTTTTAAAAAATAGGATAATTATATTTTACTGCTAGACTTTACAGCTAAAAATAGGTATGACTGTATTTACGTCATGCTTTATATGTATAAATTTCTATTATTTATCCAAACCTTACAATCTGATGAGTACATGAAAGGAATAATAGTCTATTAGCTAATGTGTGGATGAGATGGAGATAAGATTTACTATATTTAAATATTAGTGAACGGATTACAGAACTAGCTGTGATTAATAGTAAATTTACCTACCCTGGAATAACTATAACTATAATAGCTGTTACGAATATTTAGTGGAATATAAAAATCTATGTTTTTAAAATCGGATTGACCCATTGAATTGGTTTAACCATCGGATTTGATTTTATTGTAAAATTGGTTTTTTTTAGGAAATCGGTCAAACTAAATAAAAATTAGTTAAAATTGGATTTTTTTAAAAAAATAAAATATTTTTTAATTTTTTAAAATTAAAATTTTAATTTATTTTAATTATATTTGATTTGTTTTGGATTATTATTTTTTAATAAATTTAAAAATTTTAAAATATATATGAATATTATTTTTATTTTTAGTATATTATATAAATATTGTATCGTTATTTATTTCTTTAAAATAAATTTAATTATAATTTTAATTAAAAATATATTTATTTTTTAAATAAATATAAATTAATTTTACATTTTAGTTTTATATAAATTTATAAAATAATTATCCTTTTAAAATTTTTTAAAAAAAAAAATCTAATTTAGTTCGTTTCTATCCAATCAGACCCTAACAAACCGTGACCCCTTTACTAGACCAGCCGTTTTAGAAACATTGATAAAAACAAATCTTATGTTGGCAGATATTTACTGTATTGGGTGCGCGATTGCTTTTACCATAGTAAAAATCATATTTGGTATTTTTTAGTCCGTTTAAGTTTTTAAAATGAAAGTTGTCCAAAAGTACCAATCTCTTTGTTATTTAAAAATATCAAAGACCGGTTGAATTTGCTAATCACACATATATTCGAGTTTTTAAAATGTTTGGGTTCGAGTTGAATTCGAAACTGGTCAAATTTTTAATATTTGAGTTTGACTCGAAATTCGTCAAATTTTTAGTATTTGAATTCGAGTTCGAACTCGTGAACTTATATAAAACTCCGGGCTCATTTCAAAAGCTCGGCTTGAGCTCGGCTCATTATATTATATTAGATAAAATATTAATTTAATATATTATATAATATAATTTTATTTAAAAAATATTTCGTTTAGGGTCGTGAAACTTGTAAGCTTTAGTTTTGAGGCTCGAGACTTGACTCGTTTTAACTCGGGCTCGACTCGTTTAAATTCAGAATTGACTCACTAAAAACCTGTTGAACCCGAGTTCGAGTCAAGATTTAAACGAGTCGAGCCCGAACCGTTTGCAAGCCAGGTCGATTCATTTCCACCTTTAGCAGCGACTAACCATATACGAATTAAAAGAGATTATACAGACTATTAATTCTATTAAAGTAAGAAAGTGATGCACGAAATCTAGGAACACCGATATAGTGCATACGAAGGCATTCCAATGCTCAAATTAGTAAAAATATTGAGATTAGTCAATGGAAACAAAAAAGCTAGTGAATTTTTATCTTTACTTTTGAGTAGATTGTTAATTTAAGATCGGAGCAATGGTCATATAGTGGTTAATAGAATAATTAAGACTAAAATATGATTAGATAAATGTAACATCCACAAGTAAGATCTAATTTTTTTTAAATATTTTATTATTTAAAATTATATCTTTATAAAATTGAATTTTTGAAATTTCAATATTAGAATAAATTGAAAATATGCTCTGATGGTAAAATAGTGATTAGAGACCAAATTCGGAAGTGTAGAGTCAATTTTGGTTAATGAAAAATAGATCGAAATAATTTTCATAAAATTGAACTCAATTTTGAAGAATTGGATTTTAATTGAAATATACGTGACTTTTCAATTTAAACATGGTTGGTGGTATAAATATATTTTGGAGCCGAAAAATACTTTTGGGGACAGAATCGAGAACAGAGTAGAGATTCAGATTGAATTAGATGGTTATATATGGGCTTGGGAGTTATTGGGCCCAAACTTAGAGGTTAAGCCCAATTAACCCAATGGCCACACTCACAACTCCACTGTACCACTCCTCGCACCCCTACACCCCCTCATTTCTCCTCTCACCCTCAAACATACATATTTCACTCTTCTCTCAATTACTCAAACTCTAACTCTAATTTATTGCTCTCAACCACCAAGACCACTCCATTAAAGCTTTCACCAACCTTCTTTAAGAGTCCTTGTGGTGATTTCAAACTCTCTTCTTCACTATTTGATTTGGTAAAGTTTTTAAGTACTTTAACGATATTTTAAATTTAGGAAGCTTTTGATTTAGATCAATGACATGAGTAAGGTTCTTAGAGGTCTATTAATACTTCCGGATAATTTGATTTGGTAGATTATGGTCTCAAGATGCACTTGTGATTTAAACCCTATGATGTAGAGATGATATTTTGTTGAAATTGTATTTGTTATTTGTGTTGCTATTGATTGCACCAATAGGCAACCAAAATGTTGGAGAGCACCAGACTAAGGAGACTAACTAGTTATCTTCGGAGGAAACGTTAGCACATTCATTTTATACTCTATATTCTTGCATGAGGTTGTTTTGGTGTTTGAATGCATTATCATGGGTTAGTAATGCTTAATACATGGAAATGAATAGATATATTGTGTATTGTACTAGTGGTGTCATATAAACACTCATTGTTGTAAATTGAAAATGGACATAAGTATGTGTTTGTATGTGTTGTGATAATTGGTTTGGTTTGTTTGTGTAATTAGTGGCCATGGAGGCCTTTTGAATATAAATGGTAGTATATTAATGTTAATGTCTTAATGAAGTCATTGCATCTTATGTGTTTTGGATATTGGAATAAATGATTTTATTTGCCTTTTTCGCTCATGAGTAAAATTTGATATTTTGGGTGTCATTAGTTAAATGATGTTAGTGGCACCACATGATTTGGTAGTAGTGGAAAAATGATAAAATCTTATTTGAATCATCTAAAAGGAATGTAATTATCCTTCACTTGAGATAGCTTAATCTATTGGCATGTCATATGAAAATTAGAAGTATACTTTGACACATAAAATGTGAAATTTTGACTTGAAGTGCCACTCATAAAACTAGGGCGACGGTCCTCTCTAGATCCTCTTCGGATCTACCATTTCGTCGAACCCCCTGTACATGTATATTTTTTATCTTCGAATCCTTTAGGGTTTTGACCCATTTCTGTCTGGTTCTCTCTATAGGTTGAAGTCTAATGGATATGAATTAAAATATGGCTATTTGTATGGTTTGTATGCTTGAAATGATTTGTTAACGTATAATGATTGGTAAATGATTGGATGATGTGATTAAAATTCACCATAGAAACATTAAAAAGTAATTAAATAGAATAAGAAACCAAGTGAATCAATTGGGAAGTTGGGAAGTGGAAATTTTGCTACAAATATTTTGTTTTCAGGTCCAAGCGTCCAGGTTGGTGGCTTGTTCAGGGAGTCGGGGTATGGACCAAGGTGCTAGTTAACTTTGGTACCACTTTTAATAGCTTGAACAGCAGGCTGACAAAGTGATCAGGGTGCGGACCAGGGCACCTCGAGAGTTTCGGTACTACTTTAGGAGGCCTATCAAGTAGCAGGCAGGCAGGTCATATAGACTAGATGTAGCGTCCGCCCCCCACCCTATGAGGACCAGAGGCACGAAGACCGAAATGCCACATCGACTAGTACCTAAGCTATCACATACTTTTATCGTATAACAATCAAATACTTTGAAATAAACATTCACTTGAGATTGGAAATTAAAGTTTACATATGAATCATCAAATAACACCAAACTCGGATCAACATACAATACCGAACTTAGCGTTCAACTCGCTACTAAACCAATTGGGCAAGTTGACAAAAGAATAGTAAAGTGAACTATTTACACAAAAACATATACAAAATAATTGAGGTGAAATCAATGATATGTAATGAATGCTCCAAGTAGGGCTTCTAACCCGACCTTCAAAAGCTAGCTCAATCCACCTGGACACATATTCATTTCGAAAAGAAAACAAACAAGAAAAATAGAGAAAGGAAAGGGTAAGACTATCAATGCCCAGTTAACACCTTCATACTCAAACAAACACATACAAATAGGCTTCTTTCATTAGAAAAGTAAGCACAAAAATGCAACTTAACTTCTCAAACACCATCACATAACCGACGATACCCGAAGAGGATTAGAAAATAGAAAACTAGGGGCAAGGTGTACTTCTCGCGCCCTGGTCATCTTGACTAGACCGCCAGCTACCTGACCAGGCCGCAAAATTTAGCACCGTAGCCTCTTGGCGCCCAAGTCACCTTGACCAGACCGCAAAAAATGGTACCGAAGGTCACCTGGCGCCCTTGTTAACGCCCTGGTCTAAGTGACCAGGCCATCTGCCAGGCCGCGAAAGGTAACGAACCCCATTTGGCGCCCTGGCTCGCGCCCTGGACTAAATGACCAAGCCACCAGCCAATTGCCAGGCAGCCAAAAGTGGTACCGTAGCCACTTGACGCCCTGGTCCGCACCCTGGTCAATTTGCTAAGCCGCCAACCGGGCCGCGAAAAGTGGTACCGAAGAGGATTTGGCGCCCTGGTTCATGTCCTGACTCCTTTGCCAGGATGCTCAAGAGAGAAAAACAGAGTATTTTCCAAATTGTTTCACTTTTCAAGCTTTTCAATTTATTATGTTGGTTTCCTTATTTCGTTTAGTTACCGTCTAAGGTTTCTATAGTGAATTTCATTCACATCAAGCAATCATTTACCATCCATTAGACATAATCATACCATTTCAAGCATACAAATCATATATTTACTATATTTTAGTTTATCTGCCCTTAAACTTAACTCTTATAGGAAAAATAGGACAGGAGGGGGCTGAAACCCTAGGGGATCCGAAGATCAATCATATGCAGGGGTTCCGAAGACCAAGTAGGGGATCCAAAGATCAAATGGGAGATCCATAAAGGACCGGGTTGATGCCGTCGCATCCAGGAAGGACCGTCGCCCTAAATAAACGGCACTTCAAGCCATGTTCCCATTTTCATGTGTCAAATTATACTTCTAGGTTTCATATGGCATGCCTATACATTCACCTAGATCGAGCTAAGAACAAGGGCATTCTTCTTTAAGTGAACAAAAAAAGATCTATCATCCCTTTTTGCATTGTTACCAAACTCAAGTAGTACCATCGATTCATTCTAACAATGACACACAAAAATACCCATATTTTCTCTTGGCCACGAGGGAAAAACATAAAAATTATCAATATCGCCATATCATCTCTATTACTAATACAAGTAAGATGCAAATGAATTCTCTTGGAACATTTACATCCAAACTTTATTAACTAGTACGCAAAGGTCTCCATGGCCAAAAAACACATACCAACAAGCATCAATCAACACGTGGCATCAAATACACATTCAAGTGGCGATTTCCAATTATCACCATAAATGTCTACATGACACTGTCATCACATTTCCCATCATATTCATCAATTACCAAGTGTTTAGCATTATTAACACATTATAATGCAATCATACACAAAACAACCATCATACAATAATATAGAGCGCAAAACGAAGGTGCTAGCTTTTCTTCCAAAGATAACTAGCTAGTCTCCTCGGTTTGGTGCTCTCCAACACCTAGGTTGCCTATTGGTACCAACCAAAGCAACATAGATCAACAACAGATACCGTTTCACCAAAATCACTCTACTAGCTCTTAGGGTTTAGTATCAAAAACACAATTACAGTTCAAAATCAACAATACCAACTATCCGGAAGTGTTCTAGAGCAAATTAAAAGCTTCAAAAATAAAATCACCATTAATGAGTTTTAAATGCTTACCAAGGAAATGAATAAGAATAGAACTTGAAATCACTTCTAGAAGACTTAAATGATGTTGTGGAGGTGGTTGAAACACTTAATGGATGTGGGTCTTTGGTGGTTGGATCAATTAAATGAAGTTAGTGTTTGAGAGAATGGAGATGAGAGAAAACGTGTTTGGTGTTTTGAGAGAGAAGAGAGTAAGAGTGGGGTAGAGGTGAGGGTGGGTATTGGTGGTGTGATGGGCTTTTTGGTGGGTGTTGGACTTGATTCACTTTGTTAACCCAATAACCCACAAACCTACTCACAATCATCCAATCCAACCCGAAACTCCGCTCCGGTCTCTGTTTCACTTTCGAAAATATTCTCCGACTCTAAAAATGTATTTGTACCACCAAAACCATGTTCGAATTGAAAGTCACATGTACTTTTAAATAAATTTGGTTTTTCCCAAAATTAACCTGGTTTTACGAAAATCATTTCGAAATCATTTTCAATAATCCAGATTGACTCTACACTTCCCAATTCGGTCTCTAATTACTATTTTACCCTTAGAGAAGATTTTCAATTTATTCCGATATGGAAATCTCGAAAATAAATTTTATAAAACTGAAATTTTAAATAACAAAAATATTCAAAAAAATTTGGGCCCTACTTGTGGACGTTACAACTCTCCCCCCCCTTAGGAAATTTCATCCCCAAAATTACCTGGTTCGAACAGATGAGGATATTGCTTCCGCATTGCCTCTTTGGTTTTCTATGATGCTTCTTCTATCGCATGATTGCGCCACAAAACCTTAACTAGGGATATCGTCTTATTTCTCAAGACCTTAACCTCTCTAGCCAAAATCCGAACCGGTTCCTCTTCATAGCTCAAATCCGGACTAATCTCAATCTCTTCACGAGTCAAAACATGAGACAGATCTGATCAGTGTCTTCGAAGCATAGATACATGAAAAACATTATGTATCTTCTCAAGCTCGGGAGCAATGCCAATTCATCGGAAACAGGATCGATACGCTCTATCACCTCGTATGGTTCAATAAAACGAGGAGTCAACTTCCCCTTCTTGCTAAAATGGAGCACATTTTTCCATGGAGACACTTTAAGGAAAACTTTATCGCGCACATTAAATTCAATCACTTTTTTTAAGTCGGCATACGACTTTTGGCGATCTGAAGCTTCATTTAGCTTCTCCTTTATAATCCTCACTTTCTTCTTCTTTTCAAGAACCATATTCGGACCAACTATTCTATTCTCACTTATGTCAGTCCGCCATAAAAGAGTTCTACATTGCCTCCCATACAAAGCTTCATATGGATCCATTTGGATACTCCCTTGATAGTTATTATTATAAGTAAATTCAACCAAATGTAAGTATCGTTCCCAAAAACCCTTGAATTCAAGCACATAATACCGTAGCATATCTTCCAAGGTCTGAATTACCCTTTCGAATTGCCCATCGGTTTGTGGATGGAATGTCGTGCTAAAATTCAACTTGGTTCCCATGGCTTCCTGAAATTTCTTCTAGAATCGTGAGGTAACGAGGATCTCTATCGAATATAATCGACAAATAACTACCGTGTAGCCTCACAATCTCATTGATATACAAATCCGCCAACTTCTTCAAAGAATAATCAACTCGAATAGGAAAGAAATGAGCAGATTTGGTCAATCGGTCCACTATCACCTAAATAGCATCATGTTTTTCTCGGGTAAGGGGTAGACCAACAAAAAATCCATGGTTATCCTATCCCACTTCCACTTCGGTATCGCTATAGGCTGAAGCAAACCGGATGACACGTGATGCTCTACCTTAACTTGTTGGCAAATCAAATACTTCCCGACGAATTCAACTATATTTCTCTTCATACCGAACTACCAAAATCTAGTCTTCAACTCTTGAAACATTTTAGTAGCACCAGGATGCATGGCAAGTGCTTGATTATCAGCCTCCTTTAAAATTTCATCTCGAATTCCTCCGACGGATGGTACAAAAATTTAGTTCCCGAAGTACAACCCACCGTCAGTCCTCCTGTTAAGCTCTTTAAATTTACCCGCTTCCATCTTCTTAATTAGCTCAACCGTCTCATCACCGGTATGTTGAGCTTCAAAACCTATGGCACTAAATCTGGCCTCACTATTAGTTCCGCCACTACCGCCCCACCTTCCGAACTCAATCGAGCAAAGATTGCCACCAAGGCGTGCATTGACTTTCTACTCAATGCATCCGCTACCACATTCACCTTTCCGGGGTGGTAATTGATCATAAGATCATAATCTTTCACGAATTCAACCCACCGCCGTTACCTCAAATTTAAATCCTTTTGTGTAGAGAGGTATTGAAGGCTCTTGTGGTCCATGAAGATGTGACGCTTAGCACCATACAAATAATGCCTCCAAATTTTTTTAAGCGAAAACTATAGCCACTTGTTCTAAATCATGAGTCGGATAATTACACTCATGCAGCTTAAGTTTTCGCGAGGCATATGTCACTACCTTATTATCTTGCATAAGTACACAACCCAACGCATGAGAAGACGCGTCACTATAGATCACATAGTCCAACCCTTTTACCGGTTGAACTAGGATTAGTGCCTCCATGAGCAACTTCTTCAACAAATCAAATCGTTCTTGGCAATTGCTAGTCCACTCAAACTTAACCCCTTTATGTAGAAGTTTCGTCAAAGGGCCCGCAATTGTAGAGAATCCTTTAATAAAGCGGCGATAGTAGCCTACTAGTCTAAGGAAACTCCTCACCTCCGTAACATTTCTAGGTGGCTTCCACGCTAAAACTGCCTCTATTTTCTTCGGGTCTACACTTATTCCTTCTTTCGAAATCACATGCCAGAGAAAGAGACTCCCTCCATCCAAAACTCACATTTCGATAATTTTGCATATAATTGCTTCTCTCTCAACACTTGCAAAACTATCCGAAAGTGCTTATCATGCTCTTCATTGTCCTTTGAGTAGACCAAAATATCATCAATAAAAACCACTACAAACTGATCAAGGAAAGGCTTGAAAACCCGATTCATTAAATCCACAAAAATAGCTGGTGCATTCGTGAGCCCAAAAGGCATCACCACAAACTCATAATGTCTGTAACGTGTCCTAAGAGTAGACTTAGGCGGTCACTCTCCTTAATTCTCAATTGATGATAACCGGATCGCAAATTTGAGAATACTCTCGTTCCTCTCAATTAGTCGAATAAATCATCGATCCTTGGGATGGGATACTTGTTCTTTACCGTCAATTTATTAAGCTTCCAGTAATCGATACACAATCGAACGAACCATCCTTCTTCCGAACAAAAAGCACCGGAGCACCTCAATGTGATACACTTGGTCGAATGAAGCCTTTATCCAAAAGCTCTTGAACCTGAATTTTTAATTCTTTCAATTCCACCGGAGCCATCCTATACGGAGCCATCCTATACGGAGCCATAGATACTAGCGCCGCTCTCGGAATGAGCTCGATGGCAAACTCAACTTCTCTTTCTGGCGATAGACCCGGTAACTCCTTCAAAAACACATACCATCGGATCTCGGCTTGTCCACTAATACCACATGTGCCAAGTAAACTTCACACCCTTGCCTCAATATTCTATCGGTCAAAGCCGCCGACACCACTCTATTCAACGAGGTCCTCCTATCGCCTACAACTATCACCCAACCCGATGGTGATTGTAGCATTATTCTCTTTGCTCTACAATCCATCACAGCCTCATGTCGAGGCAACTAATCTATACTAAGGATGACATCGAATTCCTTACACCGGAGCTTAAATAAATTACCCGGAAATGTCACCCCGCTAATGACAATCGGAACTTCCCGGAACACTTCATAAATAACAGCACAATTTCCCAATGGACTCGAGACCACTACATTGAGGTCCGTCTTGGTCGATTCACAATCCTTGTCCACAAGTAACCCATTATAAATATATGACAATGTTGACCCGGGGTCAACCAAAGCAAAAACAGGAGTTCCATGGATTGAGAACGTACCCGTCATTACATCCGGAGTGTCGGCCTCCTCTCGGCCTCTCATAGCATATGTGCGCGTCGGCGCACGATGATCACTACCGCAAGTATACGGTTCTCGAAGTAGTTTTGCAAGTGTCGATCCACAAAGACTAACCAAATTACTGAGCTTTGTTCATTAAAATTAAATTGCTAAGTAAATCATTTTTTGCTCAATTGTTAAACTAAAGCATGGTTGAAATGATCAGACATTTATAAGGATGTGAGTTAAATTTGAAGTTCCACTCAGGTTAAATTAATTCAGGGTAGATTTTCAATTACTAATCAAGTTGGTTGATTCCTCTTTCGAGATAATCAAACTCTACATACGTTAAACTTAGTTTCCTAAGTTGAATTCTGTTCAAATTAATGATTAAAACCCCAGTAATCTAATTAGGATATTTCATTTCTAAAATCCCCCAATTAGTCCAATTAGAGAACAATCAAGCATAAATATCAACTTCTCAACTTCAATTCATGCTATAAAATCTAAAATACGGCAATCTCTAATAGGATGAAAATCGAACAAGAATGTTAATAGGTTCCATAAACAATCCCTTGAACTAAAATTTGGAAACTAGAAAATCAACATCCAACCCTAAAAGAGTAGTAAATAACATCAATGGAAAAAGTCGAATAACCTAGAATTCAAAACAACATAGTTCAACATAAATTGAAAGGAGGAGAAAATAGAAGAAAAACTCTATACTGATGAAGAGGATCTCTCCTACTTGCTTCGTTATCGTCCAATCTTCTTCTTCTTCCTCCCAAATTTCCTTCTTTTTCTTCAAATCTTCGTACTTTCTCTCTCAAAAACCGACCCCCAAATTCAGAAACCGTTCTAGATTAAATACAATATTTTTTTTAATTCGATACACGGTCTGTGTAGAAGTACACGGTCTGACCGTGTATCGCTCTGGTTTCTTTGGATGGTCGCTCACAGACTATGTTGATGCACACGGTGTGACCATGTATGGCTCTGTCCTTCTTCAACTCAACTTCACACTGTCCCTGTTCTGGTACACTGGCTGCCCGTGTTTGCTTCTGTTTGACCTATTACCTCCTGCTTGTTCAATTTTGACTCCAAAATCAGACGTTCCTACAAAAAAGCAGTACCAACATTCGAGCTAATTTTTAAGCTAAACACAATAAAAATCATACAAAGTTGCTTCAATTATATGTGTTTAGAAATACCAATATCAAATTCCCCTATGCTAAGATTATTGCTTGTCCTTAAGCAATCGAGATGGGAGTATCAAAAAGGGAAATGACAATTGGCAAGCTCAGAATGATAGATAGAAAAGTAGATAAAACAATGGGACAAATGGGCCAACATGCTAGAATTAGTAAAAGATAAGAAAAATGCTAGTGATGAAAAATTAGATGCCGAAAAAAAACGAAAACTAAATGATGCTAAAACTAAATGCCCTAAACTTTATATGAAAAACTTTATGTCAAAACAAAATACTAACTGAAAGTAATGGCTCGTCACCTACTACTTCAACCAAGCTTAACTCAAGGCTTCAAATGGCTCAAAACATCCAAACTTGTAATAAAGCTATTTTAGCAAAAGAGGAACAAATAACAAGATAAATTCAACAACCATAGCCAAACTGTCTCAATGGAGTGCCTTTTTTTTTAAATATATATACCAATCGTCACTATGGCTGTTTTTCGAGTTCGTAATAGCCCAAGAATTGGGGCTAACTCTCCCATTTACCAGCTGTTCCATACATTCAAAGACTTAAGGAGCAAAGATGTCGTGCCACCTATGCTAGCTAGTAATGGTAAATGCCTAAAGTGTGCAACTTAGAGGAGTATTTCAGCCTTTAAAAGGGGTTCTCCTCCCAAAATCTGACTTCTCCATACATACGAAGACTTAAGGAAAGAAGATGCTGACCCATCAACTTTGGCCGGAATTGGTGTCGCAGTTAGTTCAGTTTGTTTTTTATTTTATTTTATTTTAGGGGCTCCAGTAACAGAATGTTTATTAATGTTTTTTTTTTCAAATAACTCACAACAAGTCTAGACGTAAGCCATTATATTCCAAAAGTTAAACCTGACATCAATATTAGGCTTCTACTATTACTCTAAAAGTTAGTACTAAGTGCAAGCAAATGCAAATGCAATGCATGAACAACAAACACAATATGTACAAAACACAATAAAACAAAGAAATGCATATTATGAATGATGCTAAACTACATGATATGCATGCATGCTCCCGTATGCTAAAACAATGCAATTTTCCAATGCGCTAACTACGAAGGAGGAGGATCAGAACCATCACCGGAATGGGAATGGCACCAATCATACAAAGAGGTAAAAGAAGCTTGCAGAGCCTCTTGATTAGCAGACACTGTGGAGAGAGTATTTTGAATGGACAATAATTGAGAGCTTTGATTAGCTTGTTCAGCTTGAATAGCATCGAGAGTAGATTGAAGACCAGAAAAATCAAATGACTCGGGAGACCGACGGCGAGAGGAAGAAGCGCCAGGTGCAAAATGAGACAGAGATGGTGGTGATGGTTCAAGTGAGAGTGATCTATGGGATTAGCTATGTCAGCAGGTGCGGGCTACCAGCTCAGATTTTGATGGAAACGAAGGCTAGTACGGGCAGGGCAAGGAAGATCTAACCGAACACCATTAGGATAAACCCAACAAGGAACACCTCGGACAGTCTTAACCATATGCATAGCTTCTAGAGTGGCATTATCTAAACACTCAGAACCTTGAACAAGAAACTCTTGATTTTCACTAGGGCTAAATCCTAAAGCTAAAGCAAGTGGTGTGATCAAGCCACCAATAGTGATGTCGCCACTAGAATGATTAGCAACCCTATTAAACTGTTGAGCTAAATATGAACTAGCATCTAAAGCAGCACCATTATACATGGCATACAAGAAATAAAGCTCTTGATTCCTAACAACATTAATGTTATCTCCCCTAGCGAATATTCCAGTTGCTAAGATCTTATGGGCATAGCGGAAGACAGGATTTTTTATATCAGTTCCTTTAGAAGAGGTGGGATTGTAAGACCCACAAGCAATCAACTCCCAAAAGGAAAATTTATCAAAACTAGGAGGAATCCTACGGTGAACTATATCTAAACCTGTAGGCAGGGCAAAAACATTATTGAACTCATCCAATGTAAGCAAATGGCGACGACCTAAGAGTTGGAAATCTATCTTACCATTTTGACAATCTCTACCCAGAATGACTTCAACAGCCAAAGTACTCAAGAATTCTAAAGTAAGATTAGAATAAGTAGTGCTATCTCCCCTAGCGAATATTCCAGTTGCTAAGATCTTATGGGCATAGCGGAAGACAAGATTTTTTATATCAGTTCCTTTAGAAGAGGTGGGATTGTAAGACCCACAAGCAATCAACTCCCAAAAGGAAAATTTATCAAAACTAGGAGGAATCCTACGGTGAACTATGTCTAAACCTGTAGGCAGGGCAAAAACATTATTGAACTCATCCAATGTAAGCAAATGGCGACGACCTAAGAGTTGGAAATCTATCTTACCATTTTGATAATCTCTACCCTGAATGACTTCAACAGACAAAGTACTCAAGAATTCTAAAGTAAGATTAGAATAAGTAGAGCACCTAACATCAAGAAAATTACGCAAGCCAATAGCACCAAATAAACCAAACAAATCATCCAGTAGCCCTAAGTTAGACAAAACAACCTCGTCATAGTAGTGAGTAGCCACAATTTTTCGATCATGCAATGTACGATAGCGTTTAAATTCATCTCCTTCAAGATTGAAAGGATTAGAATTACTTGTAGAAGCAGAGCGTGAACGAGTCGACGTCGATGCCGTACGAGCCCTGATTTACGGTGGAGATGATTGACAACGGCTGCTGCTGCCACCAATCGAAAGTCTTCTACTCTTACCCATGACCTGCAAGAAGAAACAAAAGTGTGTGAGTGAAGAACCGAAAACGTGAAAGACGGAAAAAGAAGATAGAAGAGAAAAGGGAGCGGAAGAGGATGAAGAAGGAGAAGGGTGAGATTGCTATTACTTCAATGGAGAAAGATAGAGATGATGATGGAGGAATAGGAAGGGATTTAGAGTTAGGGTTTACACGGTTGAAAGAGGGAAAAGTGAAGAAGAAGAAGAAGAAGAAATTTGGAGTTTTAAATCGGGGTCCCGATACACGGTCCGTGTACTCCTACACAGTCGGACCGTGTAGGTCTCTGTCTTGCTCAGTTTAATTCATGAAACACATACACGGTCTGTGTTCTCCTACACGGGTCGACTGTGTATGGCGCTGACGAATCTGCTCTTTTAGTTGAAAATTTCACACGGTCCGTGTTACTCCACACGGGTAGACCGTGTTATCCTCTTGTGTAGTTGATCTTGTTAAGGCGAGCTGACACGGTCCGTGTTCACATACACGGTCAAACCGTGTTCTCCTCTGTATGGTTGGCTCTCTTTTCTTTTTTTCTTTTTTTTTTACCTGCAAAAACTCGAATGACAAACTATACAAGCAAATTATGTACAAGGAAAGAAAATATATACAAATGCAAACACCAAAATTAAGAAGTTTGAGAATAAAGAGAAATAGAAGAGGTAACACCTAGTGGATGACCAGCAAAATAAGGTTTTAGGCGTTGACCATTAACCTTGAATGTCCTTGAGGTGTCACTGAAAACTTCCACAGCTCCATTTTCGAATACACGATGAACAGTAAAAGGACCAGACCAACGGGATTTTAACTTTCCCAGAAAAAGTTTCAATCGTGGATTGAAAAGCAGGACTAAGTCACCTTCTTCAAAAGTTTTCCTGTTGATGTGTTTATCATGCCAAAACTTTGTCTTTTCCTTATAAATCCTTGAACTCTCATAGGCTTCCACTCTCAAGATATCAAGTTCACATAGCAGCATAGCTCGCTTCTCGCCAGCTGATTTCATATCGAAATTCATGGCCTTGACTGCCAAGTATGCTTTATGTTGAAGCTCAACTGGTAAATGACACGATTTCCCAAAAACAATCATATAAGGAGTGGTACCTAATGGAGTCTTGAAAGCAGTTCGGTATGCCCACAAGGCATCATCCAACTTCAATGACCAATCTTTCCTGGACTTGTCGACCGTCTTGGCTAAAATACTCTTGATTTTCCTATTAGAGATTTCGACCTGACACTGGTTTGAGGATGGTAAGGGGTGGCAATTCGATGATAAACTCTATATTTCTGCAATAAAGTCTCAAGTGGCCTATTGCAAAAGTGAGTTCCATTGTCACTTATTAGGGCTCTTGGCATACCAAATCTTGTGAAAATGTACTTCTTCAAGAACTTAATCACCACTTTGGCATCACTAGTTGCTGAAGGTATCGCTTCAACCCACTTAGAAACATAATCCACCGCCACAAGGATGTATAAATTGTTATGGGACATAGGGAAAGGACCCATAAAGTCGATTCCCCAAACGTCGAAAAGCTCCACCTCGAGAATTCCTACTTGTGGCATTTCATCTCTCTTTGAAACATTTCCAAGGCGTTGGTAACTGCCACAACAAGAAACAAATATTTTTACATCAGTAAATAAAGTTGGCCAGAAGAAACCTGCTTTTAGAATCTTTGCAGCTGTTTTCTGGGGCCCAAAGTGACCTCCCTGAACTATTGAATGACATTGGAACAAAATGCTTTGCACCTCATCTTCAGGAATGCATCTCCTGAATATTCCATCACCACAATGTTTGAACAACAAAGGTTCTTCCCAAATGTAGTATTTTGAGTCAGAAATCAGCTTCTTCTTTTGTTGATAAGAGATATCAAGAGGAAACACTCCACAAACCAAGTAATTTACCAAATCTACATACCAAGGAGCAAGACTCGCTGCTAATAACTGTTCTCCTGGAATGGAGTCATCAATCGGTACTACATTCTCGCCAACTGAAATTCGTGACAGATGATCTGCAACAACATTCTCTGATGCTGCTTTATCTCTGATTTCCAAATTGAATTCCTGAAGTAGTAGGACCCCGCGGATCAATCGAGGCTTAGAATCTTTCTTCTTCAGCAAATGTTTGATGGCAGCGTGATTAGTGAAGACTATCACTTTAGAATTAATCAAGTAAGATCTGAACTTCTCTAAAGCAAAAATTACAGCCAGAAATTCCTTCTCAGTTGTGGCGTAATTGACTTGAGCATCATGCAAAGTTCTACTTGTGTAGTATATGGCATACGGCTTGTTATCCTTCTTTTGGCCCAAAACTGCTCCCAATGCATGGTCACTTGCATCACACATGACCTCGAAAGGTTGTTCCCAATCTGGTGCCTGCATAATTGGAGCTGAAACCAATGCTTCCTTTAACCTGTAAAATGCACTCAAACAATCGTCATTAAATTCAAAGGTATTTCCTTGACCAATAAATGGGTAAGAGGTTTTGCAATCTTTGAAAAATCTTTAATGAACCGTCGGTAAAAACGAACATATCCAAGAAAACTCCTCACACCCTTTACTGAAGCAGGTGGTGGTAATTTTTCAATCACCTCCACTTTCACTTTGTCAACTTCAATACCTTTACCAGAGACTTAATGACCCAACACAATTCCTTCTTGCACCATGAAATGACATTTTTCCCAATTCAACACAAGATTAGACTCTTCACACTTTTTCAACACTTTTGAAAGGTTTTCCAAACATTGATCAAAAGATGTACCATATACTGAATCCATAAAAACTTCCATTATATTTTCAATAAAATCAGAGAAAATGGCCATCATGCAGCGTTGAAAAGTAGTTGGAGCATTACATAAACCAAAAGGCATGCGCCTATATGCAAATGTTTCATAAGGACAAATGAATATGGTCTTATCTTGGTCTTGAGGGTGAATAGGGATCCGAAAGAAACCTGAATATCCATCTAAATAGCAAAAATGGGTATTCCTAGCCAGCCTCTCTAACATTTTATCGATAAAGGGAAGAGGAAAATGATCTTTCCTAGTGGCTGTATTAAGCTTCTTATAGTCTATACACATTCTCCAACCAGTAACAGTCTTGGTAGGAATAAATACATTCTTATCATTCTTCACTACAGTCATTCCCCCTTTCTTAGGCACTACATGAACAGGGCTAACCCAATTACTATCTCAAATAGGATAAATAATCCCTGCCTTCAATAATTTCAAGATCTCTTTCTTAACAACCTCCTGCATACTAGGGTTCAATCTCCTTTGGTGTTCTATGGTTGGTCTATGATTATCCTCCATGAAAATCCTATGCATACAAACAGAAGGATGAATTCCCTTAAGATCATCTAAGGAGTATCCTAAAGCTTTCCTATTCTTTCTCAACACATCAATAAGTTTTCCTACCTCAATGGCATTCAAATTGTCATTCACAATGACAGAATAGGTAGAATTAGGGCCCAGAAACTCATACCTTAAATTAGAAGGAAGAGGTTTGAGTTCTACCTCAAGAGCTTTTTCAACTTCCTGTTCCCCTATTTCAAGCACTTCCAAAGTTGTATCCGTGCATTGAATTGGAAGATTGGCCAAAGCTTTGGCCATCATTGCAACCTCAGCATTCTCATCCTTTATTGACCTGCCAGAAATCAAACACAATTCAAGGAAATCATCAGATTTTTGCTTAGATAAATCATTAAGAACAATAGAGTCAACAACATCAATCTTACAACAATCATCACAAATACTAGGAAACTTCGTCGCTTTTGACAAATCAAATAGTACCTTATCGTCTCCAATCTCAAATGAAAGTTTACCATTTTTCACATTAATTTGACAACCAGCTATAGCCAAGAATGGTCTACCAAGAATAATTGGAGTTCGGTTGTCCTCCCCATCTCAAGAATAACAAAATCAACTGGAACATAGAAATCACCTACCTTTATAGGAACATCTTCTAAAAATCCTACTGAATATTTCACTGAACGGTCAGCTAATTGCAAAGTAACTTTAGTTGGAGTAAGTTCACCCAAATCAAGCATTTTACACAAAGAGAAAGGCATCAAACTTACACTAGAGCCCAAATCACACAAAGCGAACTAAATAGTTACCTTACCAATCTGACAGGGAATTGAGAAACTACCTGGATCCTTCAACTTTGGTGGAAGCTTATTCTGAATGGCAGTACTGCATTCAACAGTCAAAGCAACTGTTTCATACTCCTCCAATTTCCTCTTGTTAGAAAGAATTTCCTTCAAAAATTTTACATAAGAAGGCATCTGTGACAGAGCATCTGTAAAAGGAATGTTAATATAAAGCTTCCTAAAGACCTCTAGAAACTTCCCAAACTGGGCATCTAGTTTTTCCTTGGCTAGTCTATGGGGAAAAGGCAATTGAGGTACATAAGGTTTAATCACTTGTCTTTCAACCTCTTTTGGTGAAGTCTCAGGAGTAGGGTTAATTCCCTCATTATTGTCACTCTTCTCACCGCCCTCGTCATTCCTAACTTGAGGATCTAATAATTGCTTACAACTTCTAAGGGAAACAGCCTTGCAATACTCCTTTGGATTAATCTCAGGTTGGCTGGGAAGTTTACCTGAGGGATTGGTGGAAGAACTAACCTGACCTGCTATCTGGTTCTCAAGAATCTTATTATGTGCAGCTAAGAGATCAACCTTAGAAGCTAATTACTTAATGGTTTCATCTTGTTGCCTCTGAGCTAATAGCATAGACTCCATCATTGACTCAAGATTTGACTTAGGTTGGCTACCCTGATTTGGTGGTCTTTGGAAACTTGATTGTGGCTGTCTATTGCTTTGTTGGAAAGGGGGATTCTGATTATTTCTCCAAGAGAAATTAGCATGGTTTCTCCATCCTGGGTTATAACTACTAGAGTTTGGGTCACCTTGTGGTCTAACATTGTAATTCCCTAAGGCATTGACTTGTTCACTAGCAGCATCCTGAGCAAAAGGACTACCAACTTGACAATAAGTAGCTATATGATCAACAGCCCCACAAATTTCACAAATAGAATTAGAACTACTAGCACTAGCAGAATTAACGTTCAATTTCTCTAACCTACTAGTCATGGCATCAACTTTAGCTGACAAAAGAGTTAGAGCATCTACCTCATCTTTACTTGGAATGCGCTTATCAGCTGGATTTCCTCGCTTATTTGACCACTGATAATTGTTCAAAGACATCTCTTCGATCAGGTCATAGGCTTCATTGTATGTCTTGTTCAGGATTGCTCTCCCCGCTGCAGCATCAACAAGAGTTCTGGTTGCTTGAAGTAGCCCATTGTAGAAGTTGTGAAGGACCATCCTGTTTGGCAGCCCATGATGTGGACAAAGACGAAGCAAATCTTTGTATCTCTCCCAAGCTTCATAGATTGACCTATCCTCCTTCTGTGTGAAAGTGGATATTTGATTCCTTAAGTTTGTTGTCTTGCTTGAAGGAAAATACTTGGCCAAGAAAGCTCTGGAAAGTTGCTCCCATGTTGTGATTGAACCAGCTGGAATAGAATGTAACCAAACCCTCGCTTTATCTCTCAAAGAGAAAGGAAAAAGTTGCAGTCTTATCGCATCATGTTGAACTCCATTTATCTTTAGTGTATCGCAGACCTCTAAAAAGATCGAGATGTGCATGTTGGGGTCTTCAGATGGTAGACCACCAAACTGGGACTGATGGATCATAGAAATCAAGGCAGGTTTAAGTTCGAAATTGTTTGCCTCTATATTTGGATTCCGAATCCCAGATGTGTTCTCCTGCACTCCCGGTTTAGTAAAATCGCGGATTCTCTGCCTCTGCACCATAGTGTCACTACTGCTACCAGCAGCTTTAGTCCTCCTAGTCAAGCACTTGCGCTTGTTCCGCTGATGAAAATTTCTTTCTATCTCTAGGTCAAAGTCAGCTCCAAAGGTAAACTGCATAAACTTCCTACAAAAGAAGAGAAGAAATTAATAGATACACCTAATAATCTAAAACAAATTTGTACAAACACATATAACGGTAATATAAAAACTACTTATACACAACTAGACTTAGTCAATTTCAATAAGAAAAATCTCAATATTTGACGTTAGTCCCCGGCAACAGCGCTAAAAACTTGATTACTGCCGCAAGTATACGGTTCTCGAAATAGTTTTGCAAGTGTCGATCCACAAAGACTAACCAAATTACTGAGCTTTGTTCATTAAAATTAAATTGCTAAGTAAATCATTTTTTGCTCAATTGTTAAACTAAAACATGGTTGAAATGATCAGACATTTATGAGGATGTGAGTTAAATTTGAAGTTCCACTCAGGTTAAATTAATTCAGGGTAGATTTTCAATTACTAATCAAGTTGGTTGATTCCTCTTTCGAGATAATCAAACTCTACATACGTTAAACTTAGTTTCTTAAGTTGAATTCTGTTCAAATTAATGATTAAAACCCCAGTAATCTAATTAGGATATTTCATTTCTAAAATCCCCCAATTAGTCCAATTAGAGAACAATCAAGCATAAATATCAACTTTTCAACTTCAATTCATGCTATAAAATCTAAAATACGGCAATCTCTAATAGGATGAAAATCGAACAAGAATGTTAATGGGTTCCATAAACAATCCCTTGAACTAAAATTTGGAAACTAGAAAATCAACATCCAATCCTAAAAGAGTAGTAAATAACATCAATGGAAAAAGTCGAATAACCTAGAATTCAAAACAACATAGTTCAACATAAATTGAAAGGAGGAGAAAATAGAAGAAAAACTCTATACTGATGAAGAGGATCTCTCCTACTTGCTTCGTTATCGTCCAATCTTCTTCTTCTTCCTCCCAAATTTCCTTCTTTTTCTTCAAATCTTCGTACTTTCTCTCTCAAAAACCGACCCCCAAATTCAGAAACCGTTCTAGATTAAATACAATATTTTTTTTTAATTCGATACACGGTCTGTGTAGAAGTACACGGTCTGACCGTGTATCGCTCTGGTTTCTTTGGATGGTCGCTCACAGACTATGTTGATGCACACGGTGTGACCATGTATGGCTCTGTCCTTCTTCAACTCAACTTCACACTGTCCCTGTTCCGGTACACTGGCTGCCCGTGTTTGCTTCTGTTTGACCTATTACCTCCTGCTTGTTCAATTTTGACTCCAAAATCAGACGTTCCTACAAAACAAAACTAACAAAACAGTAGTACCAACATTCGGGCTAATTTTTAAGCTAAACAGAATAAAAATCATACAAAGTTGCTTCAATTAAGGACCAAATATGTGTTTAGAAATACCAATATCACACGACCATCGACACTACTAGTGGTTGCCGGTGTTGCTCAACACCTAGACCCGCCCGGATTTGTCGAAGCCAACCGAGCACTTCTTTGGATCGAGCTTGCTTCACCCACGGGAGCTCTAGAATACTCTCTCGGGGGATGTGGGCAATCCCTCTTGAAATGATCTTTCGACCCACATCGATAACATGCCCCCGAAGCCTTTCTACATTCACCTCAATGTGGTTTCCCACAAGCGGTACATAAAGGTGTTTGATTGACATTTGAACCTCCACGTGCGGAGGTACTTGCCACTGAGGGAGTAGGTGGATTTCCTCTACCGCCACTTGCTTATGGCTTGCTTGAAGCACCAGCCTTGAGACTTGGCCTTATTACTTGGGTTTCTGGAATGTTGGAAACCACTCTTTTTCTGTTGAGGTCTCTTGTTTCCACCCTTCTTCTTCTTAAGTTGCTCCGCCTCCAAAGCGGCATCCAACAACTCATTAAAATTCTCCGTCCAAAGAGTTAGCAAAGATTCTAACAATTCATAAAATAGCCCTACCTTGAACTTTCGGCACCACTCTCTTGGATTTGGTACCATCTCCGGGAAATAAAGATCAAGTTTTACAAACTTTAATTTGTACTCCATAACAAAATCTCCTCTCTGCCTCAAGTGGAGAAAATCCATCCTCTTTTGGTCCAAGTAAACTTGACCCACATAGTTCTATTGTAACTCTTCACAAAAGAACTCAAAAGTTTTCTCTTCTTCGGTTACCGTGAGGGTCACCCATTCTCACCCATTCACCGTCCGTTCACTACTAGATTGGGTAGGTTCCCGTGCACCATCCCCTTCTCTAGGGATGTCACGAGCCCCACTAGATGTGGAACCCCGTCCTCTAGGGTTTTATTCACAGCGTGTTCTCACCATGACTCCAAAATATTCTTTTGATCTGTTAAGGTCAAGTCAAAGTGATCGAACGTTAGCGACACAATGTGATTAAGACCTGCTTACATGAGATGCAATTTCATGTTTTGAAAACAATGCACAAACATCCTACTTCTAATGCACATACAAGCACAAGCAAAAAGTAACCGAGAACCGATGCTCTGATACCAACAAATGTAGTTTCCGACCCCCACCACCAGAGGACCCAAGGCGCGGAGACCAAAGCGCCACATCGACTAGTGGATAAACTATCACATACTTTTATCATATAGCAATCAAATACTTTGAAATAAACATTCACTTGATAATGGAAATTAAAGTTTACATATGAATCATCAAATACACCAAAATCGGATCAACATACAATACCGAACTTAGTGTTCAACTCGCCAGTAGGCCAAGTGGAAAAGTTGACAAAAGATTAGTAAAGTGAACTATTTATATAAAAACATATACAAAATGATTGAGGTGAAATCAATGTTATGTAATAAATTCTCTAATTAGGGCGTCCAACCCGACCTTCAAAAGCTAGCTCGATCCACCTGGACACATATTCATTTCGAAACAAAAACAAACAAATGGAGAAAGGAAAAGGTTAGGCTATCGATGCCTAGTTAACACCTTCATACTCAAACAAACACATACAAAAATAAATATGCTTCTTTCATTAGCAAAGTGAGCACACAAATGCAATTTAACTTCTCAAACACCATCACATAACCGACGATACCCGAAGGGGATCAAAAAATAGAAAATTATGGGCAATATGGACTTCTTGCGCCCTAGTCATCTTGACCAGGCCGCCAGCTACCTGAGCAAGCCGCGGAATTTGGCACTGTAGCCTCTTGGTGCCGTGGTTGGCGCCCTGGTCACTTTGCTAAGCCGCCAACTAGGCCATGAAAAGTGGTACCGAAGAGGATTTGGTGCCCTGGTTCGCGTCCTGACTCCTTTGCCAGGACATCCAAGAGAGAAAAACAGAGTATTTTCCACATTGTTTCACTTTTCAAGCTTTTCAATTTATTCTGTTGGTTTCCTTATTTCGTTTAGTTACCGTCTAAGGTTTTTATAATGAATTTCATTCACATCAAGCAATCATTTACCATCCATTAAACATCATCATACCATTTCAAGAATACAAATCATACATTTACCATATTTTAGTTTATCCGCCCTTAAACTTAACTCTTATAGGGAAAACGGGACAAGAATGGGCTGAAACCCTAGGGGATCCGAAGATCAATCATATGCAGGGAGTCCGAAGACCAAGTAAGAGACCCGAAGATCAAACAGGAGATCCATAAAGGACCGGGTTGATGCCATCGCATCCAGGGAGGACCGTCGCCCTAAATAAACGGCACTTCAAGCAAAGTTCCCATTTTCATGTGTCGAATTATACTTCTAGGTTCCCTATGGCATGTCAATACATTCACCTAGATCCAGCTAAAAACAAAAGCATTCTTCTTTAAGTGACCAAAAAAGATCTATCATCCCTTTTTGCATGTTACCAAACTCAAGTAGTACCATCGATTCATTCTAACAATGGCACACAAAAATACCCATATTTTCTCATGGCCACAAGGGAAAAACATAAACATTATCAATATCGCCATATCATCTCTATTACCAATACAAGTAAGATGCAAATGGTATCTCTTGGAACATTTACATCCAAACTTTATTAACTAGTACGCAAAGGCCTCCATGGCCAAAAAAACACATACCATCAAGCATCAATCAACACGTGGCATCAAATATACATTCAAGTGGTGATTTCCAATTATCACCATAAATGTCTACATGACACTGTCATCACATTTCCCATCATATTCATCAATTACCAAGTGTTTAGCATTATTAACACATTATAATGCAATCATACACAAAACAACCATCATACAATAATATAGAGCGCAAAACGAAGGTGCTAGCTTTTCTTCCAAAGATAACTAGTTAGTCTCCTCGGTTTGGTGCTCTCCAACACCTTGGTTGCCTATTGGTACCAACCAAAGCAACACAGATCAACAACACATACCATTTCACCAAAATCACTCTACTAGCACTTAGGGTTTAGTATCAATAACACAATTACCGATCAAAAACAACAATACTAACTATCCGGAAGTGTTTTAGAGCTTCTAAACATCCTATCTATGCCATTAATGTAAATCAAAAACTTCAAAAATCAAATCACCATTAATGAGTTTTAAATGCTTACCAAGGAAATGAAGAAGAAATGGAACTTGAAATCACTTCTAGAAGACTTAAATGATGTTGTGGAGATGGTTGAAACAATTAATGGAGGTGGGTATTAGTGGTGTGATGGGCTTTTTGGTGGGTGTTGGGCTTGATTCACTTTGTTGGCCCAATAACGCCCAAGCCCACTCACAATCATCCAATCCAACCCGAAACTCCATTCCGCTCTCGATTTCGCTTTCGAAAATATTTTCTGACTCTAAAAATGTATTTGTACCACCAAAACCCTGTTTGAATTGAAAGTCACATGTATTTTTAAATAAATCCAATTTTTTTCCAGAATTGACCCGATTTTACAAAAATCATTTTCAATAATCCTGATTGACTCTACACTTCTGAATTTAGTCTCTAATTACTATTTTACCCTTAGAGCGGATTTTCGATTTATTCCGATATGAAAATTTCAAAAACAAATTTTATAAAACCAAATTTTTAAATAACAAAAATATTTTTAAAAAATTAGGTCCTACTTGTGGACATTATACTAGAGTGTTAACTAGGGCGCCACAGAGGTTTTGGTACCACTTTTGGCAGCTTGGCAGGAGTAGGTGGCAGGTCACTTAGACCAGAACACCAGGAGGGTCTCGGTACCAAATTTTGCAGCTTGGTTAGCGACCTGGTCAAGGAGACCAGGGTGCCAACCAAGGCGCCAGTAAATCTGTGATACCAGTTTTAGCGGTCTGGTCAGGGTAATCAGGGCGCGTGCCAGGGTGTGAGTGTCTACTTTACCTTTAAATTTTTGTTTTGTGATCCTCATCAAAGATTTTCAGTCATGTGATGATGTATAAGATTTTAGGTTACATTTGTGTGCTCACTTTAATTACAAAAGAGGCATTCTTGTACGTGTTTTCTTAAGTATGAGGGTGTTAACTAGGCATCGATAGCTTAACATTTTTCTTTCTACATTTTTCTTGTTTGTTTTCTTTTTGATATGGAAATGTGATCAAGTGGATGGAGTAAGCATTGGAAGTTTGGGTTGGAACCCCTTCTTGGAGCATGCATCTCATGACATTAATTTCACCTCTATTTATTTGAATACCACTTTTACATGTAATTGACTCCCCTTCTTTTGTCAACTCGTCCACTTAACCTAGTGGTGAGTTGAACGCTAAGATCGGTATTATGTTACGATCCGAGTTTGGTGTTGTTTACAAATCTTATGTTTATCAAGTAAAGCTTCACTGAGCAAGTATTTCTATTGCCTCTTGAAGTGTAAATGCTTTCACGTATAAGTATAAGTATGATATATATATATATATATTTAAATGTTTATATGCATGAGTGGATACGGCGCCCCTAAAATAACAATATAATTTCTAGAGCGCTTTTTACAAAATATTTTATAGTTTGTCAAAAGCTCCCTTTAAATTATTTATAATGAGCATTAGGATTTTTGTCTCGTCCGTAAGATGGGATTGTTAATTTTCGTATTATTGAAAATTTATTTCCGTTATTTGAATTTTTTTTAATTTTTAATTATTTTTGCTCAAGGGTAATATGGATATTTTTAATATATTGACTTTCCAGTTTGACTATATGATTTGACTAATTTGACTTTTGAGTTAGTTTTGAAAACAAATGGACATTTAAAGTATTTTTGTAATTATTTCTCACTTTGGGTTATTTTTAAATCAAATAGAAGTTTTGGGTTTATGGTGATATTTGTCATATAATATAAATGGGGGAAAATTAGTTTTATGAACCATTCTTATCATATTTCTAAAAAGACTCTTAAATTGGTTTCTCTCTTTTTCTTTCTACTCTAAACTTAGCCGCGGATTTTTTTTAAAAAAATTCATTCTCACGGATTGGAAATTGGTTTCTTTGGTTTCCTTGTTCGAGGTAATGTTTGCGAACTTTTCTCTTTGATTTACCACTTTGATTTGATTTGGGGATTTCTACATAAAATCTAGGGTTTTCAAAATTTAGGCTTTTATTTCAATTGATTTGGGTTTTGAAACCCTAAATATTTAATTCATATACGTTGGGTTTAATTTGGGTTCAATTGGGTTTTTAATCACCGCTTTAGTTATAAACCCTAACTTTTAATTTGGGTATTTATTCGATTTACTCTTGATTTGATTTAGATCAAATTGGGGATCATCAGCAGGAGTGATTTCGGTAGATTTTTAGATTTAGCGATAAAGGTTAGTAGCCATGTTTATGCCCCACGTTTGTATATTTTGTTTGTTCTCTGTGATTGTTTTATTAATTAATATGAACTAAAAGACTGTAATCTGAAATTGAAATACTATAATAAATTTGCATTTGAATACATTATGTCTGATTTGGCTATCTGAATATCGCATATAATTCAGTCTGATTGATTTCGCTCTATATATGATAATCTTTCACTCTGCTGCCATAATGTGGTTACATGAATGGAATTCATATCTATCTGCTATACTGAAATTATAAATTATGTAATCTGCTAAAAGTCCTGTCCTAGATTAATACGATAAAACCAGCATGTTGTAGGGAAAATTAGATGTATACATCGATGAGCGAAAGAGTATTTGGCCTTGATTGCCAACCTATTTTCTAGATGCGACGGCATCATTCTGGAGCTTTGCTCATGTCGGGATACAACGACATCACTTCTAATATCTATGATCCATCTCTGAGGGTTTTACCCTATTTCTGTCTGCTTCTGTTTCCGATTTCTGTTATAAAGCTAAGGACACACTTGGGAAGTTAAACACCACTTAATAATATGATAATCTGAAATCTGTTATAGTGAAATTGTTTCTGCTTCTGCTTATGAATGCCTGCTACGAACTGTTTAGATTTTCGTCTATGGCTTAATACATTGGGCTTTAACCTTTAGGTAGCATGTTTTGACTGCTAACTGGCCGTATGCGATAGGATTAGACCCACACTTGTTTGTTTCATGTGTTTGGGTTGTTTTGTTTTGTTTCATCACAACCCAAATAACGTTTGTTTCGTGTGTTAGGGTTGTACTATTTTGTTCATTAATGTTTGTGGTTGTTTCAAAATCCTCATTTTCCCTCATTTTCTCAACACACCAAATCGGTGTGTTCACATTGTTTCATATTTTTCTTTTTCTAATTTATCCTTATTATATTATTTGTATTTCAATTTTACCCGTTGATAAAATCAATTTTTTTATATATTATTTGTAATTCAATTTTATCTTTTGTTAAAATCAATTTATTATGTTTTCTTGTTCATTCGCATAGACAGTGGTTTTTACACGGACGAGTAATTAAATCTTTATTGAATGAATATATTATGCACTTTATCTATTCGATAAATTGCCTCAGTTACACTTTTTCTAGAATACAGGAGATTTGATATATCAGTGCAAAAGATTTTGGTTTATGGTTTTTGTACTATTTAATAACGATCTTTGTTTCGGAAAACAATACATAAAAAATTTAAATTACATAGAAATAAGAATTTAACAACACAAAAATTGAACTATGTTTAACTTGCGGAAACAAATAATTCTCAAACATTGAACTAGGAAATATAGTCAAGGGTATTATAGTTATTTAATAGTTTTGGAACATTACCATACAATCAATCCAAATACAAAAATATACAATATAATACAGCAATTTACAACTTATCCAAATATGTTTTCAGTACAGTACAATACATTACAAAACAAAACAATACATTAATGAAGCAACGCTGCCAATCATCCAAACAAGGTCTAAATGTTTAGAACCTGAATAGCGAAAATCATAATCTGAAATAGGCTAAAAAGGTGAACAGTGGCTCTGACCGAGCTGTCTACCAAACTGGAAACCGAGTTATCACTTGAACTCGAACTTAGGAAACAGGTTGGTCCCTGGCCGAACTCGTTACCGAGCTAACTACCGAATTACAATTCGGTCAGTCTTGTGATCAATAGAATTACTCCCTGGTCGAACTTTATACTGAATTAGTTACCAAACTGCATTTCGGTTTAGCCTTAGAAGACAACTCAAACTCTCTTACCGAACTCTTTATCGAGTTAAGTACTGAATTACAATACGGTGTGTCATGAGATTACGAATACTGTCTGACCGAACTGTATACCGAACTGGATACCGAACTGTCACTTAAATCACTATAAAACTCAAATAATATTGTCTGACCGAATTGCTTACCAAATTACAATTCGATATCACTGTTAATACTCCTTAACCGAATTGCTTACCGAACTGCATACCGAATTCACAGTTCGGTGTCGGTCCTTCTCTTGAGATAATTTGACAACTTTTAAGTTACTTTCAGACGATAATTGCAACAATCTGTAATCACTTATCCTAGATCACATTAAGGGGATTAAAACAAGAATAATTTGGGCTCTTAATCAACTTATTTGTTCCTGTTTGTGACCCCATGTTTGTAAACTAATTTGCATATGTGTGTGAGACTTTATTCTGTTAAATAAGACGCATCCCGTGTGTGCTTATTGGGCATTGGCTTACTAACCAAACATCGATAGTTTGACCCTTCGTGGTTTTCATTTTTGTTTTGTATGTTTTTGAACCCGTTTGGGATGGAAATTGCTGAGTTCAAACAACTAGGTGGTGTAGCATGATAGCACTCGCATGTCAGCATCAAGCATCATCTCGCATCTTTTCAATACTTTATTTTCATTATTATTATATTTTGATTGAATTTAATTTAGTACTTTGTAACCGTAGCACTACGTTTTGGTTTTGATTTCAGAATGGGTACTTTTTGAGTATTTTGGATTTGATTACATCGTTATTGAATTTGTATTTGAACTATCTAATTTTGGGATCACTTTTGAATAATGAGATATTCAGAAACGTTTCTTAATTATGTATTTGTTTCGTATATTTATTATATATGTCGTCCTGCATGTGACATCCGCTCTCTGCATCCCTTCCGTCAAGGTGGGGGTTCGGGTGTTACAATTTTTATGATTGGTGAAGATGGTCCCACAATCCTCAATGTATAATCTTTTAAATAAAAAATCTTTTTTTTAAGGGTAATTAGGTTTGAGCCAAAAAGGTTTTCTGGCTCAATAGCCCGCAGGTTAAAAATATGAGTAATACTGCATAGCTCACTTTTGTGTACAACTTTTATTGTCTACTTATATGTTCATACATACATGACTGTAAGTGATTGGATATTAAAAATATGAAAAATGAATACTTATAATAATTAATAACAATTCAACCCATCATTAATTGAGATGTATTAGTAGGTAAGGAGAGTAGGAAAGTACAGCAGCCTATATAACATTTCTCTCAATGGATTACTAAAACCAACTACAAAGCAATACTTCAAATCTTCCATTCATATGTCTAATTTAACTTTTGTGCATGCTGTAAATTTTAACAATTAACTAATATAAAATTAAATGATGCAATACCAATAGTACTTCAACACCTGCAGTAGAGTCAACTAACTAATATAAAATTAAATGAAGCAACAACGATATTAAATGAAGCAACAAGTTCAATTGGAAAGTACGAGAAAATCTTGTGTAGGACAGTCCTGCCACGTATGATGGTAGGACTTCCACTTAAAATCCGATACATAAGCACTTAAAGTGAGAGAAATTAATATTTTATAGCTGCAATTATTTGATAAATGTGCCATATATTTTAAATAGTTATTTTTTTCATCTAATTTGGTATAAAATATTAATTTCTCTCACTTCAAATACTTATGTGTCAGATTTTGAATGGAAGTCCTACCATCCTACGTGGCAGGACCGTCATCTCGTGAAGTACACCTGTAGCAGAGTCTCTCAGCTTCTGTGCCAATATTAGTGTCAAATGAATAGACGTTTAGAGGCGAAGATTTAGAGATGGCATGACGCTTTAAGTATAAGGGAGTTTGTTGTGGCCGCCCAGCCTGAATTGTCCACTGCATCATCAGCAGTTAGATTTGTATCCGATTTGGAAGACAAAGCAGAATGTTTAATGCTACTACCGTAAGATTAGTTGGGGTTTCCGGAAACTATATAAAATTCAAGATTCTTCAATATCAACTAACGCTGACTCTAATAAACTATGTACAAAGTATAAGTAATCTCAGAAAAGGATCAAAGAACAAAGAACGATAACAAAATCAATTAAACCTTTTCATATTCTGTTTATGTGTAATTTTCTAAAAGCTTCAACAAAAAATGAAGCTTTTATCATGACTCATTAGTGAGTTATTACAACATAAAGCTAGCTAGGCTACATTATACATGTTACATCATACAATTATTTCAATGAATCTAATGTGTATATATATATGGTGTTTACAGAATGATACGGATCACAGCAAGTCCAACAGCAGACATTGAAACAAGAGAACCTATACAGTACTTTATCACATCATATTTTGCTGCCTCCAACTGGGCTCTTAATGCATGGATTTCCTGAAATTGTAAGTTCAGAGGTAAGAAGGAAGAAGGAATGTTTAAGAAATTGTCTGAATTCGAGATGGTATTTACCCGGTCGAGTTTGTTAGTGAGGTTAGAAGTTTCAGCGCTCTGGTTTGTTAGTTCATCCCTTATCCTCCTGCATTTTTTCATGAATAGTTTGGATATAAGGAATAAGAAGATGATTTGTTCAGAAAGTGAGAATTTGAAATGATTCAATTTGCTCACCCTTTTTCCAGATTCAAATCCAAGCGTTGTCCAGCCGTGACTTTGTCAATTTCGTACCTGTGACAAAATTGATGTTATTCCAACTGTCAAAACGGATCATGTGAGATTCCAGAGAGTTAATACAACTAGACCAGGCTTAGTAAATTAAAAATTAAAATAAAAAAATTAAAATAAAAATTAAAAACAAGACCTCAATTCATTGCGCATCTTTTCTATGTCATTCCTTAGTTTCTCAGTCTCATGTTGCAACAAGGAGAAATGGTGCTCCTGCATCATAACATTTTTCAGAAGAATCAACAAGGGAATCCCCAGTGCAATCAAAAATCCAGCATTCATCACATGATGTCATGATATTTAACAAGAGACTAATTTTGCATACAAGAAAGTCTCAGAAGTTTGAAAATAATTCTCAAATATGACATGGATGGACAGGAAACAAAGCAGTATCGATCTTGAGTTTCAAACAATGTAACTCCTTTGAAACAATAATGAGATTATAGTTTCAACACAATGTGCCAACAGACTAGAACCTACAACCTCCATGCAACCTATGCCTGTAGTCATCTTCCAACATATTAAAACAACAGCTTCATGATTTTCCCAAATTTTATTGTCATAAATAAATTCCAGAAACAAAGCATAATTTTTCCAGCCCACAGTTGCTCTCTTCCATTATACTACTTCCCCCGCTAATATCTTGATTACCTATGCGATCTCGGAATATGGAGAGAATAAAAATATAGTGCGCTAAATGATCAGCACCTATCACTAAAAGATCAACAGAGATAGAATAATCCTCAACTGGAAGATTATACTAATGCTGCATTTTCTACATTAACTACAAAAGCAACTATACTGACACCACGTATAAGACTTAAAAGGCCCTCCCTTCAATACAAAATCCTCACAGGTAGCAACAATATCATTCAATAAACTTAACTAGTGACCATGTAGACAAAATAGCAATTGAACAATAACAAACTTAAATTGTGTCCAAGTAGACAAATGGGAACTTAAAAAATAACAATCAACATCAGCAGCATTTTTTGCCATGCATCCAAAACAAAGAAAGAATCAATTATACCTGTAAATTTTGCACTTCAGATTTGAACTTCGACAATTTGGATTCTTGAATCAATTCAGTCTATACACACAAACACAAACACAAACACAAAACACCCAATCAGAAAACCACCAACTCATGATAACAAAAGAAACAATCAAATAACAAGAGTAAACATACTTTCTGCATCTCCCCCTTTGTTACAACAGAATGAGACACATTCTCCAAGCTATCATTCAAAACCTCAGTGATAGCATCGGTTATGGCCTCCGCTTGATTAGACGGCAAACCTTGAGCCTCCAATCTCCTAACCTAAAAAAACCACACAAAAAATACACAATGTACCATAAAACCCCAAATTCAAACCATCCAAATCCAATAGCCAATCGAATATCAAATTACCAAAGCTAAAGTATCAACAAGAAATAACCGCTTGCCATTAGAAGCAACAAGCTGAGAGATATCTCGACGATGATCAACTCTATAATTCCGATGCAAACAAACCGAAATCGAAGGATGATGGTGATACTGATATTGCTGCTGTTGTTGTAACTGCGAACCGGAGATGAACCTACCGATGTTGATCCCTCCCACACGCTTACACGCCGCGGCAGCGGCCATTCGATTCAAGTAGAAATCGATTCGTGTTCTCGCGGAATCAATCGATTTATTGATTCTAATCTAATACAATCAATCGAAAACGAAAGAAATGAAACCCTATGTTATCACCAGATCGTGAAAATATTAAGCAAACAATAATACAAAGCCAAACCTGAGAGAGAGCCAAGTCGAAAACGATATGCAGAGGAGAGGAGAAGAGAAAGCTTTCACGTTTTCGCTTCGTTGATTGTGCGTTGAATCGTGCGTGCGTTTGTGATGTGAGTGAATATTGTGGTCAAGTCTTTGTAATTTAAATGAGAGATGATTTTATCCGATTCTATGGGGGCATTTTCAACGTGTTTCTATTTTAAGTGTTTTAACTATCTTTTGATGTACGGTATTTAACGGTCAACGGTCAAAACTAGATTAGATTAAGCCACTTTGTTGGGTGTAATAATATATCTTGAAAGAAAATCGAGGCTATGATACAAAGAAGACGGTGCAAAATATATTTGATCAAGTTGAGCAAAAATTGGCATTCTCATGTCTAGTGTATTGTGTATACAAATGAGATCCTCCTAGTCAACTCTGAATTCCCTCATCTTCATTGAGACAACACCATGACAATATGCCTACACTACACTACACATATCCAAGCCACTAGTCAAATATGAATTTCCTCCTGTATTGTGGTCACAAATTCTTATTGGGAAAGTTAAAGGGCAAGCATTGAACGAAGTGGATTCTGTAATGAAGAATACTCTAAAGTTGATGGCTGAATGGGGAAAATTAGGCTAATTCATGAATCTGTGGTGTTCTTTACGCCCTCATTGTTATCTGATGGGCAGGGGAGGTCATTTCGGTCGCTTTCGGTATGGGAACAAGAAGTCGTCGATGCTCTCCTTCATATAGTTGCCAACTCTGAGCATGTTTCGGGCCACCCCTGATGCGACGACACTGGCGTTTCTTGTAAATCTGTTGAATGGAGATAAGAGTTTAGCATTTGCTTTGTTGGACCTTGTGAGATAAGATTGTGAAAGCTTTTACTTGCCTGTTTAGGAAGTCATCTACAGAAGAAGAATGAGCAGGTTTATTGTGGGGTTGCGGAGGTGGAAATTCTCGGACTTCTGCAACACATCAGATGCCAGGAACTAAGTAGATGGAAACATCAATGGAAGTATATTATATAATGTAAGAGCTTCATTTCGATACATAAGACTAGATTGTCAACAAATTGTATATTTATTAATGAGTATTGATGCAAAAAACTAGATTGCCAATGAAATGAAATATTTAATCATGAGCAATGAATGCAACATATGGAAGAATGTAGCCCTCCAGCGCAAGTAACTATCACTACACCTTTAAGATATACACACACACACATATATATATATATATATATAACAGGGTGCATGTGCTTATTATATCAGTCAGCCATCGGAGAGTTAACAAGGGAAACATCAAATAAAACCACACCAAACTAGAAAAGGAGATTCTAGTGTCAATCTCATGTTCACAATTTTACTCAAATGTCACCCGAGACACTATTCTTTATGTTTATCTGAAACAATAGAGTCCTCCACAAAGGCCTCAACCTAATCCATGCTCACTAGTTTTCACAGGCAGATGCAACAAGTACAGATAGGCAGTTGAAGTCATTGAGAGCAACTAAAGAGAAGAAAAGGGATTGACCATCACTTCCAAAGGATGAGACAGATCAAATGATCAACAAACAAAAAAATAAATATCCAAACCAACATATCCATTTTTGTACTAATCTTCTTACTAACAACTACCCATCAAAAGACATTGCAATGAACATAGTAAAAAAAATAATAATAATAATAATAAATAAAAATAAAAATAAAAAGAGAGAGAAGAGAGAAAACACAAAACAAGTAATATGAATATCAACTTACAATCAAATGTCATTCTCTATATATATAAGTCAGCTGAAAAAAAAAATAGTAAAGAATTCTGCTTCATTTATAATATGAAAAGTATTACTCTACTGAAATACAATTAACTTCTTATCATATAGTCATGCTTCTTTACTATTTTCAAATACCAATGCACTATAAAAAATCCTTAAAGGCTAAATACATTTATGTAAATAGTAGTTATTAGATTTCAGTTTAATGAAAATACAAAGGCAGTCTTAATAAAAGCAAATGAGGTTAGCTACCATATGATAGCATAAAACAAATGCAACATATCAATCACTATTAAATAAAACAACTTCCCTCACCTTTTTTTCCATGAGCATGAGTATGCGCAGGAGCAGACACCAGAGCAGTATCATCACTTGAAACTTTTTTATCCACAAGAAGCTGCAACAACTTACATCAGTCAAAGAAACAAAAAACAGGAGATAAAAACAAAGACAGCAATTTCTTCTCTAGTTCAAACCTCACAGACAACCAGAAATAATAGAGAAAGAAATTCACCTCCACACCTACACAGACAGGCAATTTGGTCCCTTCCCTCGGTTGAGTATCACCGGAAACACCTTGCACAGTTTCATACATCGAATAACCAGCGCACGCATAATAAAAATCCAAAAGAGTCCGACCCTCTTTGGAAGCCTCAACTTCAGATTGTCCAATGACATAGTTAGGTACTGGCCATCACCACAATCAAATATCAGTACACAACATCATAAAGAAAAGGTCGAAATCATCTATTCTCGCAATACATAACCCAATTTCCACCAAGATTTGAATCCGTGAACTTCCTCTCAAATACAATAAACCTCAACAGATAAAATTAGCTACAACTCATATAATGCAGGCAAGTGAAGTTAAATCTTGGACAAATAAATCCATTTTCAGAATTGATCCAAAAACAAACAAAAATGAAGTATAAAAATCATGTATAACAACAAAAACAAGGTTGATGAATACAAAATTGAACTGAAATAGAAAGACGGAGAGAGTATGAGACCTTGGGGGAGAGTACGAGGTAATCCGATGCAGCGAGGGTTTCGATTGTTAGATTTGAGAGTAGAAGAATAGTAGAGGTAACCTTTGCAAGATTTTCCCTTACGAACTGGACCACTTCCTTTTACTGCTTCCTCCATTTCATGTTTGTTGTTGCTGTTGACGGCGGTTGTGGTAGTGGTTGTTGTGCTGTCTCCTCCTCCTTCTTCGGCTTCCTTGCTTGTATCCATCTTCCTTCACTTGCGACTACTGTCTGTTTCTCACAGTGTGTGCGTGATGGATGGTTTTTTAGGAAGCTAAAAGAAGGCGTAAAATACTTTTCAGCCACCGAAATTATTAATTATTTTATCATTTACACCCCTAGTTTTAAATTTTTCATTTATACCTTTATGACACAAACCAAATCTTTTGGTTATTTTCTTATAGTTAGATACAACTATTTTCCTATATTTTAGTAGAAATTCAGTCAAGTTCTTTCATGTTTCATAAATACAATTAAGCAAGTTTTGTATATATTAACAATTTATAAATCCGAATCCAAAACCAACAGTAAAATAGGAAAAACAAGGTTCATATGATTATTGTTTCTTTCCAGCGTTTTCAGAGTCATTGCATGAAGCAAATTTCTTTTGGAAACATGTACATGTATAGAACTAATATGTACAGCTAAAGACAGATGACAAAATTTTGATAGTTCTTTACATACATAGTTTCAACCGTAAGCCTCCAAAGGAATTTATAAAACAGCTTCACTCTTTGCTAAGTTTGCTATTGAAAACTGGATAATAAGTATCTAGTTCAAGCTGCTCCAATATCTTCTGAGTAGCCCATAAATAAGAAGAATGGCCTTCGATGAGATCAGTTACGTCGACCTGTAGAGTTAAGATTTGGTAGTATTACACCAGTTGGGTCAATAAGATATTTGATAGGTGAAATTTAGGGAGGAAAGATCTTACATTTTCGATACCGGGAACATTAATTGGTTGAATTCCAG
The DNA here is from genome assembly GCA_031304145.1 of Cardiospermum halicacabum. Lineage (NCBI taxonomy): Eukaryota > Viridiplantae > Streptophyta > Magnoliopsida > Sapindales > Sapindaceae > Cardiospermum > Cardiospermum halicacabum. The sequence continues at coordinate 23,297,732 of CM062394.1, read as the reverse complement.
CTAATCCTTGTGTAAGTAGACTGTTTATGTAATGGTTTCACATTTTATCAGTTACAGTATCATATTTCTTTCTCTATGGTGAAGAAAAGCTAGAACTGTTTTTGAAGATAACAAAATTGAGACGGGAATATTATGCATACCTTGCTCGGAAAGCAACTCCAAGGATCCAGTCATCTGTTGAATAAGCGTTAATGAATCTTCCAGCCACTATCTGCAAAATATCATGGATTAAAAGAGGAAACTATAAAGATAATAGAGAATGATAAAGTGGTGCAATCTCCTTTCACCTCTCTTGCAGCTTCCCAGTTCTGATCTTTAATTGAGATCGGTGCTCCAAGAAGAACAACTCTTTCCACGATTCCAGCTGTTAACATTCGCGAGAAATGCATCAGGAATAGCCAAGTAAATTGATTATTCATGAAAGATACGCGGTGCTAGTCTTTACCATTATTCTTGTTCTCAGCCAAAGCCTCAAGACATTTAAATATTACTCGCGCTCCAAGGGAATAACCTATTAGTGTCACAGGTCTGTAGAATTTGTTCAAAGACAGATATTAAGACCATAACTAAGTAATTTACAAGCTATTTGACATGAATAGTACTATGTTAAGTGAATGATTATGAGACACTTACCTATTTCCCTGCAAACCTTTCAATAGCACTTCAGCTAGCAGTTTTCCTGCTTTGTCTGACCTAGAAAATAGTAAAACAAACAGATCTTATCAATACACACCTAGACGATGTGACCTAGGGAGCTCCAAATATCAGAATTTCTACGGGATGTTGAAACAGTTTCAACTTAACTCCATCCAATCCTCCCATATACTAAATTAATCCGACCTAATGGGATGACTTGGGTCCAACTAAAGGTTATTAAATAGGTAGAAATTTTGAGATGTTCAGAGTGCAAATTTCAAGCAAATAGTGAACTATTTACATCACATGTTTGTTCCTTTAAGTTTAACCAATGTAATATAATTATGGAAATAGCATAAAATGAATAATTAAACAAATGAGAAAATGAAAAGAGGAGAGACAGATCAGATTATAGAGTAAAATTCCTAGAATTCGATACTTATGTGTATAATTAACTACTCTAGTCTTTCTACACACAAACAAATCATAAAAATGGAAGTTGAAGATGGATATTTTCCTCATCCTGAAAACTCTTTTTAACAAAAGGTTACCTGTTTACAGCAATTGTCCATTTACTATCTATCAAATCAGCAGCTGCAACTAAAGTTGCAGGCCAAGCAAATGCTACTAAAAGTGAGCTTAATACAGTCAACATTGCCCCTTGTCTCATTAACTCCATGGCTAGTCCTGCATCAAATAGCATCGATTTTGACATCAAATAATGATGTTAGTCACAATTTACAAACTCAATGACAAACTGCAAAAAGTAAGGTGTTCTAGACCAATTACTTGAAGTAACAAAATCCTGGATTGCGGTGCTCACTGCAATGAGATTTTTAGACTCCCATTGTAGCACATACCTAGAAATTTATCAAGTTAGTCAGAGATGAACTTCTAATAAATACATTCATAGGTAGAATATTTACACAAAAACATATTTATGGTAGGAACACATTCCACATCAATCCTGTGCTTTGGCAACTAGATTATGACTCATTCAATATAAACATAGATTATAAAAGCTATAGCAAGCAGATAACCATCATCTTCCCATATTTCAATCCAACAGGTTCCTGGACTCTTTCGACTAAGAGATCTTTCCACAAAATTCTAGTTCACAGGCAGAAAACGACTGATGACACAATTTGTGCTTATCTTTTTTATTATCAAATGAAATGAATTCTGGAAAAGAGTCCATATATGTGAAGTATAAAATCAAAGTGTTCACTGGACTTATAAAAGCACCCATCAAATTCTGCCTTGCACAAACAGAAACCACTGAAACTGAAGACCTTAAGGTCCAACAATATGGAGGTGCGACGCTAAGTTTACCTTTCCATGTTGTCAATTTTCCCTTCCCAAGGTCTTATAAAATCATCCTCGTTAAAAACAAATCCAGAAACCAAAACTTCGACAGCTAGCCGCTGCAAAGATGTTAAATCACAACTAAAGTTCAAGGAATTGGATTGAGCATTTTAAGTAAATTAGGCTGCAACTCTGAAAGTAGAGAGAGATCAAAATATCAATCAGAAAGGACAATGGCAGAAGCAACATAATAGATTCTCTCCCCTAAGCTCCTAGAGATTAAATAATGAAACTGCAAAACTCACGCCTTGATTATGGTTTTCTCCAACAGCTTTAAACTCAAATTCGTCAACATCTCCTATTCTTCGTGCCATTTTGCTACCCGTGAGTCCAGCTCCAGCAGCTGCAAGAAGAATGTGTTAATAAAAGAATAGGAACACAGCAATTTTTTTCTCAAAAAACAACCAAGGTTAAAGGTTAGCAAAGACTTCTGAGTGGTTGCACATTCTTTCTCGTTGTACACTAAACAACTAAAAGATGAAATGACTATCTTAAAAATCCTAAAAATCTCAAGTCTCTTACTCAAACAGTCCTGAACTTAATATGGGGGAAGACATTGCACAGAGCAACACATAATAGGTAGAGCCATACCTTTTTTCTTGCTTATTCACACAAATTTAAAGCATAAGCAAGGTCGGAGCTTAAGTGAAGTTAGAGACTTTTCCTATTGCACTCCATAAAACAAAATAAACAAAACACTAGTTAATACAAGAAAAATCTAATGCATATATATATGATATTTCCCCATCATCTAGCATCTTGACAAAAATCAAATGCATAGTCAAATTTTTCTGTCTATCTTTTTCTAGTAGAAGAAATAGAGAGTAACATGATGTAAAATCATAAAGTAGCCTGAACTGTAGATATATTTAAGCACTCACCTCCAAAAGACGCAGCAACAGCAACTGAACCAGCAACACTTCCAGCAGCACTTGCAACTGCAGCAAACCCACTTGCCCCAATAACAGGAATGATTGTGCCTAAAGTTGGAGCTAGAGCACCAAATCCAGCAGCGATTGCAGGAGCAGCTAATCCTGTCATGTGAACAGAATATCACACTAATTACAGAAGTTGCTCGAGATAGAAATTTCAATACACTGGGCTGTGAGCATAGGAATATATTGTAGCGCCATACCACCAGTAATGGCCATTAGAGCTCCACCAGTTATCGCTGCCGCACCAATGATGCCACCACGCTTCCATTTAGCCCATTTGCTTTCATTTGATTTAGTTTCTGCATTCTTTGATTCTTCTGCTTTTTTTACGGCCATTGCAGAGCAAGCAACGATCGTCTCAATTGCTTCCTAAGAATTAGCATTTGCATCAACAGAGAAAAAAAGACATCTTTTAATTTTTAATTAGATGGAAGTTCAATGAAAATGAATGACCAGTGCATGGAATCATCAGGAGACTTGTCTACAAGGAGATAGAAGGCATACTGTAAGGGGTTCACAAAAAGTGTACAATAAAAATTTTCTCAATAGGAAAACAAAACATAGAATATTATTATCTTTGAAATCAATAACAATTAGTAATGCAAGAAGCATTTTTTCCTATCGTCCTGATTTAGGGTTGAGAATTTAAATACATTACAGAGAGTACGCAGAATAATTTGATACTAAGGCTTGTACTTGATATGATTTTGCTTCTAGTAACATGTAAACAAATAAACTGAAACAAAATTTGATTGTTGCCGGTAAATAATAATTTTCAGGTAAATGAATTATTTGGTTGCCCGCAAGATGATACAGTATGGAAAAGAACCGGATTATGAGAAATGATTTATATTCTTCTTACCATTTTTATCCACTTGATATCTAGCCATGCTGCCACCCGCCGTAAAGCCACGCGATGTCGAGCATCATAGCCTTTTCTTAGTGGTATGCTTTTTTCTTTATCTTCAGGTGTATCAGCCAGACAAGCAGAAACAAGAACATAGAGAACTGTCAGTTTCCTCTCATACCTGAGTGTCATAACTTCTTCAATGGGCTTCTCATCAAATTTACAGTTGGACCCTTGAGATTTCTGTTCCACGCATATTGTGTCATTACGTGAATCCTGCTGAGTCTCCAAGTTCAACATTGCATTTTTAGAGCTCGACTGCTTGTCAGCTGTGGAGCATTTCCCATGGCATTCTCTTTCGTACTCATGATGTTTCTCCTTCTTAGAAGCTGAAGAACCAGATTTACTATCCATATTATCTACATTTTCAGAATGTGATTGTTGTGCAGCCATTGAGCATTTCTCACAGCTTACATTTTCCCACTCACAATGTTTCTCCTTTTTGGACTTTGAAGATTCAGAATAACTGTCCATATTGTCTACATTTTCAGAGTGTGACTGCTTAGCTGCGGAGCATTTCTCACAACTTTCACTTTCATACTCACAATGTTTCTCCTTAGACTTTGAAGACTTGGAATCAGTCTCCATACCATTTACATTTTCAAAGTGTGGCTGGTTTTCACCTTTGCAACATTTCTCACGACATTCACTTTCATACTCACGGAGTTTTTCTTTCTTAGATTCCGAAGATTCAGAATCGGTCTGCATACCTTTTTCAGTTGCATCGACGGCTTTTGACAAAGCTATCTCCTGATCTGAAATATTTGAAGAGATGCCACCTTCGTCTTCTGACAATAACCTCAAAAACTAACAAGAACAAAAAGTATGTAAGAGTAAGACAAATTTAGGAGTGTAAGACAAGTAAAAAATATAGACACTTAATAAAAGGTGAGAGGGAGACACATCAAAGACTTACTTATTCCTTGCAATTATGACACAAGCTAAGCAATTAAATGATCATGCATATAGCAGTTTCAGATCATAAAACCATAAATTATATATATTAACAGGTTTCTTCAAGATACAAAAAATGAAAGAGTCAATAGAAGATACAGCTCCAATGTGATGCTTAGAGGGTGAAGCTCCCGCAGTTTCTTCAAGTCCAGGCCATGCTGAAGAGTCAATCTCCAAAAATCTGTTTATGACATTATTTTTAAATAACAACAATTTGGAACTTAATCTACCAATAAATAAGGGGAAAAAAATTACTAAATAGCACTCCTATCCTCAATAATCAATCATCAACACCAACTTAAAAGAAGATAAGTCACAGATCACAACAATTTCAGAAGTCATATCAGCAAGGCAACAACTATATTTCATTTAACCCGAAGAATTCACATAATTTTCATCTCAACTAATGCCTGACACTTCAAACATCTTCTACATTCATATTACAATATTATTTTATCAAAATCTCCAGCACTGCCTATCAACAAGCTAATCATCAAATTTTGTATTTGCAGCCATATTTGAGAGAGCTAATAATTATCAACCAATTAGCGATCATTATTTTTCTTGCCCTTATTTCATCTAGAACTGAAAAGCGAAAATGGACCTGAAAACGGGACGGAGCAGGCCAGAGTTGTAGTGAACCCAGAGGTCCGGGTCTTCAGAGACAGAATCGCTACTGCTGCTGCTTCCACTGACTCGTTCGGGAGAATCTTCTTGAGAGCCTAAAGGACAAGTCTGGTGGATCTGAGCTTCATGAATAGCCATCGCAAACAGTGCTCCAACTGCGTACTTCTGCGTCCGATTTAGGCTCGTCGCGGCCATGCTAAAAGTCTCTTTTCAATTGAAGAAATCTCTACTTGCTTGTTATCGCATTTCTTCGTCTTCCACTATGACTGCCGACTTTGTGTGAATAATGTGAAATTGAATTGGCCCGTTTCACGACGTGAGATAATCGAGAACAAAAACGATGTCGCTTTCCAGATTGTCAAAAACTTGCACGCTTCAACAAAATAACACTTTTGTTTTGTTACATGACACTTTTGTTTTGTTTTCTTACATTTCAGAAATTATTAATGGAATGTGACAGGTAGTGAGTATGACTGAATTCCGTTATTATGATTTTTTAACTTTTTTGGGAACAATTTTTTTTTTTTTTATTAATAGGATTTCTCTATGAGATTTTAAAATTATAAATTGATCAATGGTGTGAACCATACAAATGAAAATTTTGACACATTTTCTTAGTGAATTCAATTAAGTACGATGGTACCACATGGTTCAATTTCACCCGTCATCCGTGTTAAATCGTGCACAATTTGATCCATATTGGAGATGTTTAGAATCACTTCATAAACAAAAATTTCTGACTTTCCTTTAGAAAATGCATTAAAAGCTTTTGAAAATTTTATGACTTTCCTTTAGAAAATGCATTAAAAGCTTTTCCGAGAGGTGAAAAATAACTATTTTCAAAAGTCAACAATCAAATCACGATACTGTGCATAAGGAATTTAGGACATAAAATCAAAATGGCAACAAGAAGAAATAGTTCGATTAGATAGATATCATATCTCCCAGAACTAAAGCAGAATGCATGAATACATTATGATTCATCATATCCCTACAGATTTTCTAAAGCTAATGAGTATCCTAGAAGGAGAATAGTACATTGTCTATGTAATGTAACACTTTCTTATTACAACAAATAAAATTTGATTCTGCTTTGTTCGCCATAACAAATGGGGACATATACTTCTAAGATTGATTTTTATCCTCCTTGTCGTCTCACTGGGAATACTATTACACTCATTACAGGAGTTTCAATAAGCCATCTGCAAAACTACTGGAGTCTATTTTATAAGCCTTAAGAATTAAGCAGCCTAACTGATATAGGTTTGGTTAAGTGAGAGAGCTTTACCGGGTGGTTGTGTCTAATGAAACAGTTGATGTTGTGTTGTCCATTGCTCCATTGCAGTGCAGCTAATGTCGGTAAGTACAAGATGCTCCCTTTTTGCAGTATCCGTTTTCATAGAATTTACAATTGCGTTGCCCTTTGGGCTGAGGTCGATAAGAACTCCCTCCATTTCCGATGTTGTTATGTATTGCTTGCCTGTTCAATCCAGGTCTGCTCTTAGAAAAAGTTGACTCCCTGCCATGAAGATCATAAACTTTATGACTAGTGTGTCTATCTGCACCATACTTTGGTTGACTTCCCCAGGTGTTAGGATTTTCGGTGGAGGACCGGGAATTCATGTTGGTGTTTTCATGGGAGTTCCAGTGATTGATTCCCCACCCGAGATTGCCTTGTGGCAATCCTCCTAAACTCATGTTCCCACCCAAGTTACTGCTTCCCTGCAACATTCCCTGACTGACGTTTGTTGGTGCTAATCCCAGTCTCCAAGTAGTGTCTGGAATAGCCATGCTCAGGGTAGTCACAGGTGGTAAAGGCGGCTGCTGCTGATTTGAAACTGGTTCACATTGATTGACTGAATCAACACTCGGCTTCCTGTCCTCCTCTGCCTCAGCACTGGTCGAAGAATGCCCAACAGAACTTTTTTGCAGATCAAGACCATCGACTTGAGAAACTCCAAGTTGCTCATCTGTCACAGTTGAGTGAGAATGCATTTGTATATCACTACTAGAACTCAAGGCATCACTTTTTCCTGGATCAGGAGCTGGGCTAAACCCCTCTACTGGACTAAAGCAATCATTATCAGGACTAAGTGTCAAGTCAATACCACATCGTAGAGCTGAAGTTGGAGATGAATTAAGACGGTTACGTGTCTCCATCGCTTCAACTTCAGCCAATAAATCAGATACTGATTCATCCGCTGGCAAAGGAGTAAAAGCATCTGGTTCAGTGACAATAATAGCTGGCCAACTAGGTGCATGTGATGCAGGGTGTGATGGAGAAGTATTAGCTAATTGACAGTTCCCTGATGTTGGAGTAGCAGCATGATCACCAGCAACTTCAGTTTGTCTCAGAGAAGATGGTGGCAAAAGTTCAGATTCCCATTCCTCCACAGATGGGTTTGCTGGTGCTGAAGAATACCCTCCCCACTCACCACCAACACCACGAAGTTGTGATCCATTTGCCACAGGACTAGAAGCACTACTCCAACTAGGGCCTGAATCCTGCATAGGGGCATCTGAAGAGACAGATTGTTTCATTTCAACATCTTGACCTTTCAAGTCTCCATTGCTTGGCTCAGCAGTTGGGCTAGGCAGATCTGAATAGTCATCAGATAATCCAAGAGACCTAGCCAAAGCAACAAAACTGCTGTGATGATTCCAGTTATTCGAACAAGTATCTACAGGTGGAGGTTTCCAATTCTGCCCAGACGATTGGCCTGAATTCCCCTCGCTGTCAACTTGTTTGTCATTACCTAGTGAAACATTGACTTGCTCTTCTGTGTTAAGCAAACCTTCATTTAGATTGTCTCGATCAGATTTCCATACTTCACGTCCTTGATTTTTGTCAACTGTAAGTGTAATAGTTTCAGATGGTTTGTCTGAGAGTTTCGGAGACTGTTCAGACTGAAAATTATTTCCTTTCAATTCTTCGCCATTTGGTGAGAGATTTTCAAACTCTTTCTTGTTGGCATTGGCAGCTACTGGTTCAATCAAACTAGAAGAATGAGAAGCGGTTTCATTGCTCTTAACAGTTTCTTCATTACTTTGAGACTGGCCACTAGCATCAATTTGCTTTGAATTTAAGTTTGCATCAACTCTTTTCTTGTCTTCATTGGTTGTAACCGCACTCTCACTGCACTCACCATCTGAGGTTTTACATCTATCATCAGAGGTTTCTCGTGCATCCTGGCGAAGAACGTGACTGTTAACCAGCACATTATGACACAGACCACTCAGTGCATGTGTCAGAAGTATGGATTCACTTTGCTTTTGATTAATCATCCACACTCGAAGATCGAGAGGAAAATGTCCAATAGTACTCCATCTACGCAATTGCGCCATTGGAAATGGTCCTTGAATTTTACCAGTTGGGTCCTGATAGTGCCATAATTTTTGCGTTTCAAAGTCTGCTACAGATGGTGCACTTCCTGCAGGATTTGATGATGGCAATTCTTCTAATGCAATGCCAAATATTGATTGAGATTTTCCAGCTGCATTGTCATTTCGTAATCCAATAGTTTCAGATTTCTTAGAAGAAGCAGACACCCCTTTAAGAATCAAGGTAGTACCATCTCTGTCGACATAAAATGTGGTTGTTTGTGACCGGCTTGCTGAACCATTTAAGGTGTCATTAATTCTTGGTGCATAGGTTGGTTCCTTCTCATCCCCACCAAATACGGGAGCTCTTGGTTTCAATGTGTTACCTGCATTTACACGGACAACATTAGCATTCTCAACGGTAAAAATTAATTATTATCTGCTCATAATTCAGCACTAGATACCGGGTTGCATAAATCCACCCGCACGAGCACCGTCATCAGACTCGTAATTTGGATTCATAGTTGGGTCAGCATGTACTTCAGGAATTTCAGCTAGCCTACGCTTCCTTTCATTAGGCAAGTTGAGTAGCTGCAATTTCCGTACACAATCTCTAAGCGTGCAACATGGTCAAGGAATGCTAAATATTGATTTCTAGTGACACTTGCCAAATAATATGTTAAATATTATCCTAGGTATAGTAAGAAACTAAGGCAGGAAATATCTATTCAGAACAGGAGATATGGAAAGAAAGATTATTTGCTTTAAAATTTTATCGAGCCATTTATGATGAGGTAAGGTTTGTTATTCTTTACTTTTTCCAAAAATACAAAGTTAACTACTAGAAAAACGTAACCGCAACGCAAAGGAAGATTATAATTATTTTTAGTAAAGGATATTCTTTTCTGTGCCCCTTTTCATTTGCTCTATCTCGAAGATGATTAAGCCGTGATATCTCTAACTCCAGCAACTACAGTAAAAAATATAAAGGAATAAAATCAAATAATATATCACAAGAAAATGACTAAACATGTCCCAGGCACTTTTTCTCAATGTAGTAAAGAGATCTAAAAATGAAGGGATAAATGTTGCTTGGTGATAATACAGAAATTTTTAATCCCAAAACAACCAATCAAACCACACAACTATAGACATACATATGAGCTGGGATGGCAGCGAAAGAACTTACGGTATTAACTCTCAATGCTTGCAAACTAATCGCTTTCGTTTGAATCTCACCCTACAACCAAGCACAAAGTCCTTTAGGAATGGGAATACTAAAATCCAAGATCAAATGTAAAATTGAGTAGATAAACAGACTTACCACAGTGAAGTGACGAATTAGTCCACATTTAATACACTCACGTAGTCGCGTGCATTCATCCTGGAACAAATTAATGCATAAATAACATGGTCGGCATCCAGGAGTGTAATTATCACCGAACTAAATTGCTAATCGTTCCAAAATTGTATTTCATTAATTAAATACGTTACCATGCAGAAAAACATGCATGAAATTTATTGTTTTTATTTAATCAACTATGATCACTCTATAGGGACTCAATATCTCAATCCTCTATCATGCATTTATTACTATAGGTGTTTTAAGCCCTCAATTCTTTCTCATGTTAAAACTGGCTATGGACTCATTTACAAATAAATATACATGTCTGTTCCAATGCAAACCGTCAAAATTCATCAAACAACTATATTAAGTAAATAAATTTTAATATGGCATCCCTTTTTTTCTAATAAGCAGTTTTAACAACGGTAAACAAAGAAATTCGAGTATGTAAGCATTTATATAAAACACAAATCACAAATCTCTTAACTAATTGATGTTCAGTACGCATGAAGATTTTCGTAACAAACAGAAAGGCTATGAAATCATGATCACAAGTGAACACACCTCAGAAAAATCCTGATCTGAAATGACATCCATGGAAGTCACCTCTTTCTTATGTAAATTTAGGATTTCAAGCATGAAATCTGTTGTTCTTTCTCCAACTTTATATGGTTCAGACGCCTTGATTGTCCCTGTTCACATATGCTTCAGTAAATAACAATCCACATAATGTATGTAATACACATTAGAATATATTTAAAAACTTTTTTTTTCCTACATACTTCATCAAAAGGAAATGTTTAAACAAACACATACCTATAACTCGGACAAGTCTAAACATGTCTTGCTTTGGATCAGCACCAGATACTTTTATTCGGACCATGGAGCCAATAACTTTTTCATGAAAGTTGTCTGTCTCATTAAGAAGACTCTCTATTGAACTGCGAGTTAAGTATATTAAGCTCATATTGTGAACATCAATCGCTGCACAGTCATCTGGATTAGCCAGTACTCCTCTGGTATCAGGCTTTTTACGATATTTGCGAGGCTGGTTATCATGGTTTGAATTGATATCAATCTCTTGAGCATCAATACTCCCTCCAGTAGCACAGGGAATAGCAGAAGATTTCTCATGAGTAAGGAGGTGATTTTCAAAAAGCTTCAACATTTCAAAGTGGCCAACTCGCTGCTTGCCAAACAACTTGGTAAGCCTTGTGTCGCAGATGATTTCACTTTTCTTTAGAGGATCCCGCAGATTATTTATCTTTATATACTCCAGGAGAAGCATTTGAGCATCATGCAAAGACATCAAAGATGTATCACCACTTTTCATGTGTGCCACAAGCTCTAACAGCTCATTAGTAGCCCATTCCAACCTCCCAGGTAAAGGTTTCCCTTTATTAGTTTTTCTTCTTTTTCTAGAATGATTTGCTTCCGAATGTCCACTCATGTTTTCTAAACTAGGACGTTTATTATGATTAAAATCATGAAGTTGCCCAGAGGATTCCGAATTTGGAGTCAAAATTGCAGGTGGTTTCCAAGGATTTTTAGCTTGTGTTAGTTCATCCACAGTTAAAGAGATTTTCTCTTTCAAGAAAATCCAGTACACCTTGAAAAGATACTCCCAGCTAGTTTTGTCATCAAAATCCACTTCAACCTATATTAATAAATACGTAAACATGATTAGATTGTAGAAGACAAAAACATGAAACAATTGTATCTATTTAGTAAATCCACTTCAATCTGTATTAATAAATAGGCAAACATAATTAGATGGAAGAAGACAAAACAGAATGAAACAATTGTATCTATTAGGTATTAAGTTATTAGACCTCCTATTCCTGATTAGTTACTGTGAACGGTCCAATGAAATCAAAAAACTATTAAGTAGATACCAGTAGAAGTATAGATCAGCATACCTTTTCCTGGTTGCCTGTCTTAATGTTTTCAATCAGCATGATAGTTTTCATACATATACCGCAAAAACCCTTGTTCCCTCTTACACAAACATAATCAGCATTCTTGGTGCATCCTTTGCACAGCGAATATGTACAAGTATAGCACAAATAATGTGAAGCCCTCTCACAAATGCTACATATGTGCCAACCTATAACCCATTCCAGACATAACAAATAAACACCAACATTGAAAAGAAATCCGAAAGTACCAATCCACATATATATCACATGCAATATTATCGAAAATCATGTTAATGATTGAAATCTTTATATGCCATAACAAGCAAGCAGATGTCACCTAAATTTATTCGCATACAAAAACAAAATATAGAAAAGGAAAAGAATCGCAAATTGCATGCATGTTAATAGGAAACCTACCAAAAACTAATACCATCTTATGTAATACACAACAATGCACGCGTCAAAACTAAGATTAATGAACTGATCCTAATTAAAATAAACATGCACAGCATACTACACACCCAAAATGAAATGCATGTCCTAAATTACAGAATTCTACTGCAAAATTAATGCAACTCATAGAACTACTTAAAAATTATAGATATATACACCCATTAGATAAAGAATTTCAATATCAGAGTTATCCTGCTGCTTAAATTGTAATAAGAATGAATTACTCTGCAGTCTACAGAGTAGAGCATACAGAGTACATTTACATACAGAGTACAATTCCATACACCTGCAGAAGTAATTTCATGCCCTAATATGCCATGCAACTGAGTTTGCATGTCCATGCAAGGACTACAATACATTTCCAACATAGGAAAAATTAGAACATCATCACAATTACCATCATTCACCTAATCATTGGCTAACAAGCATATGGGATAGATCATTGTGCATTTTCAGTATGAGTTGCATGCAAAATTTATTTCTCATTTCATGCAAAATTTATCTTTCATTTCTACAATAAACCATCTTTCAAATGCTCAAATGATCAGACAACATCAGGATTATAAACAAGCATACCACAGTTCCATTTGGCTTTGGATCGAAAGAAGGCTTCGTCCCTCTTGATACAAGCTGGATGATAAGCTTTAGGACATCCCCTAAAATTAAATAATCATCAGTTTCAAACATCAAATTCAACGGTTAAGAATTAATACATGAAATAATGCATCACATTTAATCTAAAACCTAGAAATTGACTAAAAGTTTATCATTTCAAAGTCAGTTCACATCAAAACCTAAATAACAAACAAAACTCACTTGCGATCGCATAACACAAGACTGCCACCATCAAAGCAGATAAAGCAAACATCTTCTTCTTCTTCAGGTTGTTGTCTCTTCAAAGCCGGTGCCGGCGCCGCCACCAAAGACTGATTTCTCGGCGGCCGGCCTCTCTTCCGCTTCAAGGTCTCAGCAACTTTAACCTCAACAACCTTACATCCACCTTCACCTCCACTTTGACCTCCACCTCCACGTACTTTCACGGACACGTCAGCATCTCCGGCAGACTTTGAATCTCGGACATCATTACCATGATCAACAGCCAAAACATCAGAATTCTGCTTCTTCTGCTGCTCCTGTTCCTTCTCTTGTTGATTCTGCTTCAGCTTTTCTTCACTTTGTTGTTCCATCACCAAATCGAAAAGAATCCAATTAATCAAGATGGGTTTCAAATTCTAACAAAAAAAAAAAAAAATCAAAACAAAAATAATATTTTCTTTTTTATCTATGAAAACTAAAAAAAATAAAAAGAAGAAGAAGAACAAAAACGAAAACCCTAGGTTTTGAAAATGAGGTGTGGAGGTAGTGGACAGATGGAAATGGACTGACGAGACATTGTTTTCGTGAAAAGTGAGAGAAATTTCTTATTGTAGGTGCTGTTGCTGAGGCAAGTTAAAAGAAGAGGACCAGGGACACTTGTTGTGGACTAAAGAGAGATTGGGTACAGACATTAAATTAATATCTAAATATGAAAATAAATAAATAAAAAACACAACACAGTTTCACACATCAACACAACACAGTTGTAAGAGAGAAAGAAAAGTCAATCTTATCAATCTCATGTGTTTACTGCTTTAGAAGACTGAAGAGGAGATAAAATTATTGGTGTCATTTTGACTGGTCTGGTTTGATCTGTAAATAGTGAACTGGAATATTTGTATTTTGGTCATAAATTTATTGGTTGATTGGGAATTGAGTTGGGTTTTGTCTGTATTTGTTGATTAACTTTTTTTTAAAATTTTTTTAATTAATTTTTAGGATTTTGCTCTTTTTAATTGTTTGTCTGATTTTATTAATTTTTTGGGATTTGATTGAATGAGTGACTGTAATTAAGAGGATCAGATTTATTTCTTGTGACTCAGCATTTAATTGGAATTATTTTTTCTTAATATTTTTGGATTTACATATTTATGAAATTATGTTTCTTTATATTTTTAGGAAAAAGAAAAACTATTAAATATGTTTTTTAAATGGTTTCTGTGGGTACAACTTTTTTTTATATTAAAAGTGTTATTAAAATTTAAATACAATATAATATATTATTTAATTTTTAAAATATTTAATCATATCATTTTATTTAAGAAAAGGTTAAAAATCCTACTTCTTCAGTCAACTTTTACTGTTTTCCCTTTTTTTTTTTTTTTTTCAATTCATGATTAATTATTTAAATAGATAAAAAATAAAAAATACCATAAATAAATATATATTATTTACATTAATTATAAATTCTTACATGAAAGTAAATTTTAAAAAGTTTGTCCATAACATATAGACTACATTATATTATTTTTATTTAAATTTAATAAATAATTCAATTTTTTAATGTGTATTTATAATTATTTTTAGTTAGGACAAATTATATTAGTATTGAATTTAGCATTCCAAACTAGGGCAGAGAATTCGGTTAACCGAAACCGAAACCGAACCGAATTTTCTGTTTTTGGTTAACCGAATCTCAAATTTTGCTAACCGAAAACCGAACCGAATTTTAATCGGTTAACCAAAAACCGAAATTGAAATTTTTCGGTTAACCGAAATACTAACCGAAAATCGA
Source organism: Cardiospermum halicacabum (assembly GCA_031304145.1). NCBI lineage: Eukaryota > Viridiplantae > Streptophyta > Magnoliopsida > Sapindales > Sapindaceae > Cardiospermum > Cardiospermum halicacabum. Next base: position 23,282,659 of record CM062394.1, on the reverse strand, counting down.
ATAAATTGATAAAAAAATTGAATTTTTTATTCTTTCTACTTCCATAAATTCAATTGTGATGCTCACATCATTGAAGAAAAGATAAGAATAAAGATATAAGAAAAGAAAAAAATAGGTAACTTGGTGACTAAATAGTGAAAAATAGAGAAAATAAACTTAAAAATTAATGTTTTTGGTATTTATTCGGTTTTTCGGTTAACCGAAAATTTGGAATACCGAAACCGAAAACCGAACCGAATTTTTCGGTTAACCGAACCGAATTAACCGAAAGTAGCTATATTTTCGGTTAACCGAACCGAATTTTTTTTCGGTTTTCGGTTCGGTTTCGGTAAAAACCGAATTCTGCTCACCCCTATTCCAAACAATGGCATTATTATAACACGATATCCTAATAATTGGTATTTAGTAATTCCTAATTTTTAAACTTCCAACTACTAGTATTAAATTTGATATTCAGCACTCAATATTAATTGGGAAGTAGTCTCTAAACTAAGAATGGTTTTACTAAAGTTATGTTTCATAAGAATCCATGGTAGTGTAGTGTCCGTTAATGTTATTCATGATTATAAAAGGCCCACTTTTCATAACCACCAATTTCGGGTGTATCCATGGTTATATATTTTACATTTTCATTTTATCCTTATTATTTTATTATTATTTCAATTTTAACCTTCAAGTACCTAATCACATTACTGTATAGTCTCTCCAAACATGATTTCATAACAGTACATTACAAAACATAACATAACAATACATTACAAAATCATGCTGCCAGCCATCTAAACACAACCTAAATATCGGTAAACTCGATGTTCAAGTATTTCATGAATTTGAGAAAAAAATATTTTAGATAATTTCAATATTAAGTAATTATTCGTTCTTTAAAAAAAATAATTATAATAATAACTTATTGTATTATTATCAACACTTATAGATTTTAAAGTGTCAAGAGAGCAATTTATAAATTTTGGATCATGACTGTATTTAAAATTAATATTAAATTTTTAATTTAAATTATTTTAAGTTTAATATTAGATAACTTATAAATTGTAATTTTTAAAAATATATAAATAAATAAATATACTTTAAAAATGATTCTCATATTCGTAATATTATAATATTATTATTAAATTTAAATTAACTCGTAAATTTTATAAAATATATTTTAAATAATTTTAAGTTGAATATTATTAAATAACTCATAGATATTTTTTTTTTAAAAAAAACTATTTAAAATAGTTATTATGTATGATTATTAAACTTTATATGAAATAACTTATAAACTTTATTATAAAAAAATCTATTTTTTGATAATTATTATATTACATTAGATTAAGTAGAACCGCATAATGTATGATACAATTATCAACTTTAACATTAAATATTGTGTATGTTAGAAAATATATATTGTGCTTTCGATAATTATTATTAAATTTGTTATTTATTATTATTAAGTTTGTCATTAAATAACTAATAAGGGAACTACCAACCTTCACAGGAGCCGCTAGCTCTCTAATAAAATCCAGTCCCCTTAATGTATGTTGAGGATCAATTATTAGCCTGTTTGCAGAATAATATTTTCAGTTAATCGGATATTTAACTAAAATCGAACATTTTAATTTTGAAAATAGTTAATTTGGTTAATAATAATTAAATCAACTGATATGATCCAAAAATATTAATTTTTAAAATATTAAAATTAGAAGTTTGTTTACCAGATTAAATTCTCATATTTTTAATTAGAATATATTAATTATTTATTAATAAAATAATTGAAACTCAATATTTAGTACTTTCAGTATTATTTTTTATTATAATATTTTATAATTAATTTTTTTTATAATTTTTTATTGGAATAAGTATTTATTATTTTAATATTAATTTAATTAATAATTGATATAAAATAATAATAAATATTATTAAAACTATTACTTATTAGTATTATTAAACATTAAAACATTTAAAATATTAAATTATATATTTGAAGATAGCATTAGAAAAATATCTTATGAAAAATAAAAGAATAATTAATTGAAGATGTTCTTAATTTTATGTCATTTTATAATTAAATTCATTAATATTAGTAATAGTTAATTACCAAACAATATGTTATTAATCCGTTAACGGTTAATAATTGGTCAAACAACTCATATAATTCATGAACTTCAATCGCTAACTGCTAATTGTCAAGCAGATATTATATTACAAAAAGTCGGATGATATATTTTATAAAAGTTTATTTCTAATTATGTAACCATTAGGATAGAATACTAATACAAGTTGTGTAATTTATCGATAAATTATTAGGTAATAATATTTTTAATTTGAACTATTAATAAATAGAGAGCATTTTATTTTAGCATTTAATAACTTTTATTTACACTACCTAGCCTGGTTTTAAAACCTTAAAAAAAATAATCTTTCAAACTTTCACTTTTTAAAAGTAGTCTTTTACAGGTATAAAGAGAGTTCTCCATAAGTTATGAAGGGTTTACTTCACAACTTTGAAAGACTACTTATGAAAATCAAAATTTTAATGAATTAAAAATATAAATAATTTTTTTAAGATTAATTTTAAATTTTCAAATTTCATTTGGATTATCCTATAATTTATGTAAATATAGTTATGAGCAATATTAATCATTCATAAATTATATTCTTTATTATTTAAAATTTTCTACCATTTACATATATTAATGAATAAAATATAAAATATAAATAAAATATATATAATTTAATTATATATATTCATTTTGAATATATATATATATATATATATATATTAGGGTTGGTAAAACCAAATATGAAGAGGTTTAAATTTATCCAAAAATAATTAGAGTTAAAAAATTTCTATTTCAAAATGAATATCCATAAAAGTATTGATTTATTTGGATTAGGAAGGGAAATTCCAAATTTTTTATTCGACCAGTTAGATAAGCCTGTTATATATATGTAAAATATTACATTAATAACTCATAACCTATATTGGAATGAAATGCAGTACATAAACTAATAAAGAATCTATTTAAATTCGAATTTTATAATCGAAGAGATTAAACTCTATACTTGTAAATTGTACCATTTAAATGTCGGGTCGGATTTGATTCGGCCCATATAGTTGGCTGCCCCGCCCCTAGTACGTATTTATTCAGTTTTCTGCGTTATGAAAATGGAGTCAATAATGAGGAGGATGACCAAGTTTGAATGAACAGAACACAACAACACCACCACATAACATAGAAGCTGCTTTTTATTTGTCAAACACGCGGCTATTAGATACTCTCTCTCTCTCTCTCTCGTGACACAACACAACCACGTGGATAGTGGCCGGTACACACCATCTGTGGGCTCCACCCCTCGTCCAAATTGCTTAAAACATGCCTCTAACTTCTACGCATCCTTTTTCATTTATTATTTTGTAAAATATATGCTTTGCCTTTTTAAATTACGGACTTGTATTTTTTTTTTTTGTCTGCTTTCTCATTTTTTTTTTTTAATTAGTACGTGTGCTTCTGAAATTTTTGGCTTTTTAACATTGGTGGTGGTGGTGGTATAGTATAGTATAGTGGGTTAGGTTTCGATGGCTTATTTTGAGAATAAAGTTATTTTCTTTTTGGTGATTATCTTTCCATCTACCCGCTTGGTTTTCTGGGAAGATTTTCTTAGTTTTTTTTTTCTTTTTTTTTTCTTCCTTTTTTAAGCGATATGATTGAATAGCAAAGTAATTAGAATAACATGTTCAAAGTTACAAAGTTAGGATACACTGAAATTTTAATTTACATAGGATAAAGAATTTAAATAATTAAATAACTGTTATATAGCAGGTGGATTCCACCATTAGTACACATGTTGTTTCGCATATACATTTGCTTTTATTTGTTTAACACGTGACTAGGAAAATTCTATATATATATATAGATGGGTGTACTTGTTGGGAAAACACGGCTAGCTCCGATACCACTTGTTGAACAAATCGGTGATCCATTGCAGCGGAGACGAGTATTGGTAACCACAAAGTAAAACAACATACACAAGGCAAGAAATAAAGATAGAAAATAATACACAATGTTTTTACGTGGAAACCCAAAACGGGAAAAAACCACGGCCATCGGGACGACGAGAGACTAATTCACTATGTAACAATAAAGCAACAGTTACAACCAGAATACCACTCTCTCACTCCCCAATCCAATTACATTGGTTACAGTCTCACACACAAGCTCTCCCAATATGGCTCTCACAGGATAACAAGACTCGATCCCAGAACTCAAGATCTCTATGGTCTCCATGGTTCCCAGACCCCCATGGGGCACCTCCCAAACCTAACCAACTAGATCTACATCGTTCTCTCAGGATATCTAATAATAGATACAAGTACCATATTTATAGCATTAGATTACTTAGTCACAAAGTAATCCTAAACCATTAAGAAAACCTTTTCCTATTTAGGATTCTCCAAGATCTATTTCCTAATTAGAATCCTCTTTAGGAAATACCATTCCTAATCAAATATAACACTTCCAAAACAGTCTTCGAGTCTTTTCCTAATTACCAACCAATTATGGATATTTGAATATACCCAAATTTTCGTCAAAATCCTAACAGTACTTTGGTGAATATAATTCTTTCCTCCTTCTTTGTCCAATTGCTTGTTTCATCACGCACCATTGGTTCTGCATATATTGAGGAAGAAAAATTAAGATGGCAGGTTCTTTATCTTTACCTCATTTTAATTATTTAATTATTTATTTTATTTTCATTCTTTCTCCTCTCCTCCTTATATTTTTCTTTTACAACACGTTATCAGCATGAGTATGCTCTCCAGTTGCTGCTCTGACGGATCTTCTGGATCAGAAAGTGTTTGGTATCGTTGTTTCTGGGTTATTGCTGATTGGGAAAAATTGTTATGATATGAAACCAGAAAAAATGTCGGATCTGAAAAAAACTGGATTTCCATGCACTGGAACTATCTAGAAGCAATTACTTAGCGTGGGTGATGGATTTGAAAATCCACTTACGAGCCAGAGATCTGTTGGATACTGTTGAGGAACAAAATCAAACTTCTGTGAAACAAAAATCTCAAGCTATGGAGATTATGAGACACTACATAAATGAAAGCTTGAAATCTGAATATTTAAATATGGAAGATCCACTTGAGTTGTGGAATGCGTTGAAAAACAGATATGAACACAAAAGGGAGATAGACCTTCCAAAAGCCCAATATGAATGGAATCATTTGAGATTACAAGATTTTAAATCTGTCAGTGAGTATAATTCTGAACTCCACCGAATAACAGCACTCAAAGAATCTTGTGGAGAAAAAGTAGCAGATAAAGAAAAAATTGAGAAAACTCTTTCCACTTTCCATGCCGATAAGGTGTTGCTATCATCGAGTTTTCGACAACATGATTATAAAAGTTTTGGTGATTAGTTTTTAAGTTGACATTATTGGAACAATATGATCAACTGTTGATGAGAAATCATGTATTACGGCCATCTGGTACTGTGGCACCACCAGAAGTAAACAATAATACATTTCGTGGTCGTGGGAACCCAAATCGTGGTCGAGGTTGTGGTTTTGGCCGTGGTTTTGGACGTGATCATGGTCGTGGCCGCGATAATAATAATAGAGGCCGTGGACGAGGCCGAAATAATGGAAGAAGTGGAAATAGGTTTCATCCATATAATCGTGGAAACCTGGTTTGGACCAGAGATGAAACCCAGAACAGGAATGAAAATTCTGGGAATAGAAATAATAACAATTCCCAAAATGTTTGTTACAAATGTGGAAGCAGTGATCATTTCCATCATCAATGTCGAACCTCCCAGCACCTGATAGATTTGTATCAAGCTTCCTTGAAAGGGAAGAATCCAGTAGAGGCAAATGTTACCAATCTGGAAAGTGGAGAGGGAACCTCCCAGAAGAATGTTTCAAGTTTTCATACCTCTGATTTCTTCGATGATCTGAATATAAAAAATTTCATAAACTACACTGAAGATTAGAATGAAAATCAGAAAGCAACTTGAATTATATATCTGTAAATATGAATAGGAGTGATGGAAATATTTCTGACTGAATTTTGTAATTTTGTTGTATAAATATATATATATATCTTTCTAATTAGAGTCAGAAATATTTATGGATATGTTTTGTAATGTAAATATTAGTGTAAATATTTTGTTTATGTGAATAGAATATGGAAGTTCAAGGTGTTTGTTTAATTGATAGCGCAACCACCCATTCTATCCTCCGAGATAAGAAATATTTTCTAAATATATCCAATTATAAAGCTCAAGTGAATACTATATCTGGTTCCGCTAATTTAATTGAAGGATATGGTAAAACAATAATCCTATTGGAGAAGGGAACAAAAATCTGTATCCAGAATGCTTTATATTCAAGTAATTCCAAAAAGAATTTGTTGAGTTTCAAAGATATAAGAAACAATGGATATCATATGGAAACAATGAGTGAACAAAATTTGGAGTATCTATATATAACATCCATTATTTTTGGACAAAAAGTCATTCTGGAAAAACTCCACATATTATCATCTGGTTTATATTATACAAAAATATCCCCCATTGAAACTTATGTAAATATGAGCCAAAAGATATTGGATCCTAAAAGTTTTCAATTATGGCAAGATAGACTTTGTCATCGTGGATCTATAATGATGCGTAGAATTATTGAAAACTCAAAACACTCATTAAAGGATCAGAAAATCCTGTTATCGAATGATTATTTTTGTACATCCTGTACTCAAGGAAAGTTGGTAATTAAACCATATCATGTTAAAGTGAATTTTGAATGTCCATCATTTTTGCAAAGGATCCAAGGGGAATATGTGGACCAATTAATCCACAAAGTGGGCCGTTTCGATATTTTATGGTGTTGATCGACGCATCTGCAAGATGGTCGTATATATGTTTGTTATCAACTCGTAATTCAGCATTTGAAAGCTGCTTGCCCAGATAATTAAATTAAGAGCACAATTCCCAGATTATCAAATTAAATCCATTCGTTTGGATAATGCTGGGAATTTACATCAAGGGCATTTGATGACTATTGCATGTCAATTGGAATTAATATTGAACATCCAATTTCGCACGTTCATACCCAAAATGGGTTGGCAGAAGCATTAATCAAAAGGCTTCAAATAATTGCTCGCACTTTGTTGTTACGAACCCAATTACAAATTTCTGCTTGGGGACATGCAATATTACATGCATCTACGCTGATACGCCTTAGACCCACTAGAAATCACGAATATTCTTTGTTACAGTTAGTAACTGGACATAAACCAGATATATCACATTTGAAAGTTTTTGGTTGTGCTGTATATGTTCCCATATCACCTCCTCAAAGAACAAAAATGGGACCCAACGTCGTCTGGAAATTTATGTGGGTTATGACTCACCATCGATAATTAGATATTTGGAACCCATGACTGGGATTTGTTTACTGCACATTTTGCGGATTGTCATTTTAATGAACAAGAATTCCCACGACTTGGTAAAAATGAGACTCCTATCAGAACAAATAATGAACTCATATGGAAAAATGAAAAGTTGTATTATGTGGATCCACGTACTGGTCAATGTGAAAGTGAAGTACGAAGGATTATTCATTTACAAATGATTGCTAACCAATTACCAGATAATTTTACCGATACAACTAGAGTGACTAAATCTCATATCCATGCTCGAAATACACCCACTCGACTAGTAGATCAAGGGTTCGAGTGCTGGGGGAGGCGAAAGAAACCAACCGTGACCACCGGTTTAAGATAGCCTAGCTAGCTAGTAGTAGAGAGCAGAGCTAATACAACCGAACCGGGCAAGCTGGACTAGCCGGGGTGTTATAATAGACTAAATGGGAAAGATGATTTGTTGATATGAATGTGGGTCTTTATATTCTTAATGCTGTCTAAAGTTGCATTCATCAGGCGCACGTCGCAATTACTATTAGACTAGGGATTGATTAGAAGGCGCATGCCTGATCGATTTGGGAATAAAGGAAAGATTAGGTTGTTAGGCGCTTGTGGATAGCTATAACTAGGTTTGCTAAATTAATTCTGTAATTGAATAATTAGTTTTACTGGATTGCTTTCTCATCTAATTGAAACCTACCTTTCATTTGTATTGTATTAGACTAATTTTATCATATGACTTTTAAAACCCTCTTTATTTATTTCTTATTAATGAAGTCACAGTCTTATCATACCAAAGTTTAATTGATTATCCATTCTTTAATGAATAAACCCTACTTCCATATACTATTATTCAAAAATTCAATTTACTTGAATGGATTCGATGCTCACCCGCTTAAATGGATGTGGTTGGAGAAGGTCTAAACTTGAAAAATCCATTTCAAAATCGATTTTTATATTCTTTTTCGGACCCATTGCTACGAACTCATGGATAGAAAGAAAGTCTATATATATATTTTTGAAGGCAAGGTATGCGTCATGTCTTAAAATAAAATTCCGCACTAATAATAACGACGAGCTACAAAAACTTCTTTTGAAAATGAACAAATGAACTTACAAATTAGAGTCCATTGGATTTTTAGGCCATGAAAAGTTTACTATACAATTATAGGCCATTTTTGAAAAGTTTGCAAAACTAAACTTTGATTTTCACTCCATAGGCCAATCACAGCTGTGAGCGTAATTCACAGCATCTGTGAATTGTAAAGTTTCAGGGGTATTTTGGAAAACTTGGCCTATGGAGTGAAAACTAAACTTTTAAAAGCCTGTTTTTATATGTTTTTCAAAACAGGTCTATAATTGTATTTTAAACTTTAAAAAGCCAATTTCTTAGAATTTTCACTACAAATTATAATGGAAAGTCACTAGTTTTCAAGCCATTCCAGATTAACAATCATTTTAACAATTTTACAATTATAATGAATTATGTTATATATACATTTTTTTAAAATTTTCAATAAATATGATTAAATTTAAAATTTAATTTAATTTAATACTAAAATAGATATTTATTCTTAATTCAATCTAAGTTTACACATTTATATATTTTCAAATCAAATAATGATATTAAATCAAAATTTTTAATTGACAAAATTAATGAGGTTTGTAAAACAAGAATTTGAAATATAAACTAAATTTATTACACCAATTATATTTGAAATATAAGTTGTAGAAGTTAAAAATATAAAAGAAAAATGTTTTATAAAAATGTCGATGAAACATGGAAATTTTAAATAAAAATAATAAATTAAAAAATTGAAAAAATAAATAGTGAGGAAAAAATACACCAGTATTTAAGTATTTAATGTTGAAGGATGTGAGATGAAGGAGAATAAATTAAATACTCTGACCACCTTTTTCATTCAAATTAAAAATTTAATGTGTTTTTAGCACACTTGTCAAGTTTTCTCTCTCAGTCTCTCCTAACTCACTAATCAATTTTTCTCAATTTAAAGGATAAAAATGTAAAACTAGAGTGTTTGCACAAAATATGTACACATTTGTCTGTATATAAAACATTTTCCTTTATACAAATACCAAAATAATATAAAGTCAAGCTCTCCATGAATTACTCCCTTATATTGCTCCAATCATCCACGCATAAATGATAAGAAATAATAATAATATTATTTCGTAATATTATTTACTAACACCCTTCCTCAAGTTGAAGCATGTAGCGGACAAATGCTGAATTTAGGTAGTAAAGCATCGAACCGTTCTTTGCCAAGTGCCTACGTCAGAATATCAGCACACTGATTATGAGTAGAAACATGAGATGTGCGAATCAAACCCCTTAGTAATTCATCGCGAACAAAGTGACAATCGATCTCGATATGCTTAGTACTCTCATGAAAAACCGGATTCGCAACAATTACCAAAAAATTGCATTGGAGCTAGATGTGAGACACGTATGAAACGTAATAAGCCACGAAGCCATTTAAGCTCACATTTCAGGATAACCATGGAATGATACTCGGCCTCAGCAGGAGATCTAGCCATAGTGGGTTGTTTCTTGGTTTTTCAGAAGACTGGGGAGACTCCCAACTGGACAAACCAACCAATGAGAGAACGATAAGTTAAAGGACTTGCGGCTTAATCTGAAGCACACCATCATGTCAAATGAAGAGAGCTATGTGTTTGTAAAAAATACCATGTCTAGGGGTGCCTTTGAGATAACGAACCGCCCCCAGCGCTGCGTGCCAGTGATTAGTCCTCGGATCTTGTAAAAAAACGAGTCAAAGTATGTATTGTATAAGAAGTAACAGACAAGTACACCAAACGACCCACCAAACGACGATAGGTGCCTGGATTGTTGAGTAGAGATCAGTGGTCAGAGCAAGCTTATGATTTGGTTCCAAAGGAGCGCCTAGCGGACGACATCCAAGCAATCCGGACTCAGTAATAATATCAAATGCATACTTTCGCTAGGTAAGAAATATTTCTGTGGGATTCCGAGCCACTTCCACACCAATAAAATATTTTAAAATACCGAAATCCATAATATGAAAAGAATCAGATAAGTATTTCTTGAAAAAGGCGATTTTCAGAGAGTTTGTCTCTTGACAATGACTAAATCATCCATATATACCAATACATATGCAACAAACCAGTCCGATTATATGAAAATAAGGAATAATCTGAATGAGACTGAGTAAAACCATATCGTCTTAAGGCACTAGAGAGTTAGGCGACCCGATAACAAGGAGATTGTTTAAGACTGTAGAGATACTTTTACAATTCGCACACCATATTTGAAGCTTGAGGCCGAAAACCAGGTGGGAGGTTCATATAAACTTCCTCCGATAAATCACCATGAAGGAAAGCATTATGGACATCCATTTTATGTAACTTCCAATTTCGGACCGCAGCCACCGCCAAAAGCTTATAAGCAGTAGTAAGCTTAACCATAGGAGCAAAGGTTTCATTATAATCAATACCTTCCACTTGTTTGTTGGCAGGGATAACCAGCCACGCTTTGAAGAGCTCAATAGAACCATTGGATTTTTGTTTGATATGTTAGACCCACTTACATCCGAAAGCCTTTTTATGAGGAGGCAACTAGACTAAGCACAACATACCATTGTTCTCTAAAGTAGTGACCTCTTCCATCATTGCTTTGCGCCATGAAGAGGACTAACCACCTCTTGATAAGAACGGGGCTCAGAAACGGAATCAATTTTGGCCAAATAACTCTTGTGATGATCCGAGAAGCGTGCATAATTAATAAAATTTGATTTATTTTTTTTTAAAATTATTAATCCATTTTTAATGTTTATTTTGTTACTATTATTAGTTTATTAATGTATTATTTCATTGCATGCTTAGGAAATAATTAATTAGTATTTATTTTGTACTATTTTAATACTTATTGAATGTCATATGCATGCATTTTTGCATACCTTAATTTATTGTGCATATTATGCAGCATTATTGGCTCAGGTTCTTAGTTGATGACCGTTACTAGATTCCACATGGGCGAGCCATACATTATCATACGCGACAGTAATGCATACCTTAATTTATTGTGCATATTATGAAGCATTATTGGCTCGGGTTCTTAGTTGATGACCGTTACTAGATTCCACATGGGCGAGCCATACATTATCATACGCGACAGTTGGCTCCTGCTCTTATGTATCCACCTCTACCAGGCATGATTCACTTACTCGACCATCGATTTGCTCAAGCACTTCCACGTGCACCAGCACTAGCTCCTTGGATGTTCGGTCCACCACTGGATTTTAGCCATGTTCTTGCACACGCACCTCTTAGAGTGATCGTGCTAGTGTTCCATCACCACCACCCTCGTCCACCACCTCTTACCGAGTAGCATCCAATTGCTCCTGTTGTAGCTTAAGTGGTTCCAGTACACGATTCTAAGGAGGTTCATGAGGCTGCTGGTGATGATGATGTTCCAGTACCTGCTGATATAGAGGGTAAGATGGTTGCTGATGATGAGAATCCTATAGCTGCTAATGACGAGCATGGGAGGATCTTATGACAGCTGATGGAGGGCAGGACAACGACATTTTTTCCTGGACGATGAGGGACACGATACTGATGACAATGAGGGGTTTGACCTCGATGATGTCGTGGGCGATGTTATGGATAGTTGGGATGATCCGATAGTAGCTGATAAGTCCATTCTGGATAAGGCTTAGGATGGCCAAAGTGAGATAAGCTTTGATGACTATATACCCGATGATCCTTGGGTTGAAGAAGTGAACTCTTTGGTAAGTGAAGCACAACATGATGATTCAGAAGATCAACAGAACCCCGAGGCCAATGTTGATGATCCTTGAGCATTATATTTTCATTAGTTGTTTATATTCATATTTCCTTAATTTCTTTGTTTCCACGTTTTGCATTTTTATATGGATTTAGACTTATTTTATCTCGTTTATATGAATATTAGTGTTGATTTATCTATTTCACATGAACTTATAAGGTGTTTTTATGATTAATTTATCATGATTTTATGTGTTATGGATATCATTGACGTTGTTTGCATGCCTCATGATTTAATGTGTTGATTTGATCGAAAATCAAAAATGGTGATTAGATAGATTTTCTATTTTTTTCGAGTCCTCCTTTGATTGACTTAACATGTTTTCTGATTGAACTGGTTGATGCATCCTACGTTTTTTTATCTAACTATTGAACATAGATTATTTTACATGTCTTCGTATTATGTTAATAGTAATGGCTTCTTCATCCAAGAACATTGTTGCTGAAGTCAACAAGGGAGACAAGTTGAATGGGGACAACTATGATATCTGGCATCGCAAAATTCAGCATATCCTGGAAGAGCAAGAGGCTCTTGAAACGCTGACCACCACCATGGTTGAACCGGCGCCTGGCATAAGTGCTAAAGCCAAGCGAGACATACAAGCTTACTTTGCCTGGAAGCGATAGAACAGTATACCGATGATCACTATTCTGTCTAGAATGGCTAATGACCTAATGTGCTCATATGAGGATTTTGACATAGAACAAGACATGTGAGTTTCCTTGAAGGACAAATTTTATGGGACTCCGATCACTAAGCTTCAACGGCTGACTATAAAGTTTGACACTTACTGGAAACGCAATGGTCATTCTATGTGCCAGAATCTCAGAGAGATGGCAAATATTAGAAGTGGGCAAACTAACCGGGCCCGACCCGAACTGGTAAGACCCAAACCAATATTAACCGAAATTACCGGTTTTGTAGCGGTTTTCCATCCGGTTCGGATTTGCAATTAATTAAAATAGTAATTTTGGTTTCGGTCCGGTTTCAATTTTGAAAATCGGCCCAAAACCGAAGAACCGATGGGAGTAAAGAAAAAAAAGTCATTCTATCAATATTTTAGGGTTTCAAATAAAATCTCTCTATCTCACAAGTACCTCTTCTGCCGCCTCTTCATTATTCTTTCATTGATGTTGCTTGCTTCTGGAGTTACAAGCGTTGCTATTTACACCACTTTTACGATTTCAATCTTGATTTATACAGTAAGCAATCAAATCTCTGAAACATTGATGTGTTATTTCTTGAATGAGAAAAAACGATAAGCAAAATAGCTAGGTTTGATTTAAAATTTGTGTAGGTTGGTTGAGGACTACTTCCAGCGCAGATTGTATAGCTTTGTAGCATGCTATATTCTTGTAAGATCTATAATTCTCTTAGTCAATAAGAAATGTAGTTGTCTTGTTTAAACATGTAGTCTACTCTAGACTTTAACAGTTATATGGTTCTCTATTACCATTCTTTAAAATTAGATTTGATTATTTATTCTTTATTAAAATATAGTCAGTGAGAACTTGTGCGTGTGTAAAATATATTCATAATCTGTCCATATGTAGAGTACGGGTTGATATATATATTCAATAATGATTGTGTTAGTGAAAACTTGTGCATGTGTAAAATATATTCATAAGTTGTCCATATGTAGAGTTCCGGTTGATGATAATATTCAATAATGATTATGTCAGTGAGAACCAGTACCGTCTCTATATTTTTGGAGGCCTCAGACAAATGTGACACAATGGACCCCTTTAAGTTAATTTTTTTTTTCATTTTTAACATGACGATCAATAGAGTAGACATGAGTACTAGTATTAAATACTATAAATTAACATGACGATCCATGAAATAAAAAAATAAAAAAACTTCCCCGTTCCCCTGTTCTTCTTCTTCCTCAAAGTTTTTTCCGTCCAACCGCCCCCAGATACACCTGCACTGCTCACCTCCGGCTCTAAGGGACCCCCTCCATGCCGAGCCTCGACGGTCACTTCTCCTGCCGCCCCTCAGAGCCGGCCCTAGTGAGAACTTGTACGTGTATAAAATATATTCATAATCTATCTATATGTAGAGTGCTGGTTGATGATTATATTCAATAATGATTATGTTTCAAGATTTATACTACATTTCATTCCATTATTCTTCTATCATGAATGTGTAAGTTTTCATTAGGTTAAGAATATAAAATAATACATATTTATTATAATGAAGTCATATTGGATTCATCTAAATAAGAAGAGGAACCTCATTTAAGTTGACAAAACTTGAGTACATTACTTGCTTTGGGGTTTTTCTAGATCCAAATTTGATGTGGGTCAGAGTTTGAGCCTGAATCTGAACTGTCAATATTTTATCCAGTTTGATTATATTCTCCTAACATCTAAAGCAAAATTTTTTCTTACAGCTTATTGTCATGTTCGGAGAAAACGTTATAAGTTATTTCCTGAGCATATTCTTGGCACCCCATATATAAACACCTTTGGAGTTGAATTATTTTGGACTGATGAAATGGAGTATTTGGAGATTTCTCGTATCATTAACATGAAAAATTGTCCAGAAAACATAGTACTTTAGCTTCAAGCCTTTTTTTTTTCTTATTATTGATGATATTATTCCAACTACTTATATTGTTTGATTTAATTAGCGGAGTATATGCTCTCAATAGTAAGTGTTGCTTGATATGATCTATAGTGTCTTTCGATAAGGTGTTAAGTTGACTTGAATGTCTGCTGAATAGAACATGTGTTACAGTTAAATAATTGTTTCTAAACTGCAATAGTTAACTAACATTAATAGTTCACTTAATTTATATTTTATGGGATACAATTGTTGTTGAGTGTTGTATTGAAAATTACCAGATGAATGGGTTTGCATTGCAACGAGTATGATAATTTTTTAATACTCAATATTGTATGTATTTTTAGTGTTGGTGTGCATGTAAAACTTAGTGAAATCTTTTTTTTCTTCATAATATAGGTCATTGCTAAACTTGAAAGTCCTGTTGTCAGTCAATATTCTACCTTGCGGTTATTACAAGTAGGTATACTTATTTCTAAATTTCATATTATTTAGTTATATTTATCTTGCATTGATTTTTTATATTGAAATGTTTGTGGATGTTATTCTATTTTTAGATGAGTTATATTAATTTTTAATACATTTTTTTATTGTGTATTTTTATAATTACTTGTAGTTGAATCATTCTCTAGGTGACAATCATGATTATTATTATGAATCTGATAATGGTAATGGTGAAGATATTTCAAAGAGTAGAAATGTGTCATCTAGTGCAGGCCCTAGAGGAACGGGAAGACCTCCAAGGTCAAAGTGGAAATTGAGTTTACCATGCGGAGGGAAAAAAATAGTTTCTGTTTTGGACCATTTTGAGGAGTATGAGGGACCAAATAAGAAAAAAATGGCAAGGTGAAAACATTGTGGTGATAATTATGCTTGTGACCCAAATTTCAATTGGACTAGGAATCTTAATGCGCATCTAGAAAATAGTTGTAAAGTTTTGCTTAGCAAGAGAACGGAAAGAGATTCTACCCAAAAAACTTTGGTGAAGTCTAGGTAAAAAACCTTAGAGGGATATGCTAGCACTCTTTCAACTTATTTCTTTATTAAGGAAGATTTTAGAAGGGCATTGGGAGAAATGATTATTGTGGATGAATCGCCTTTTAGGTTTGTGGAGAACGTGGGGTTTAGAAAGTTTTGCAAAGTTATGCGTCCTAGATTTGATGTTCCCTTTAGGAGAACCATCGTGATATCAACTATATGTTGATGAAAAATCTCTCTTAATAAAGCAAATTAAAGAATCTAAATTGAGAATGAGCTTGACCACATATACATAGACATCAATTCAAATTATGAATTACATGGTAATCACTGACACTTTATTGATGAAGAGTGGGTATTACAAAAAAAAAAATCTTTAATTTCTCCCTTATAAGTGATCATAAAAGGGAGTCAATAGAAAATGCATTGAAGCAGTTTTATTGGAGTGGGGAATTGATAGGGTGTTTACTATCACAATGGACAATACCACTACTAATACTACTGCTCTTAAATAGTTGGCATCGGGATGGTACATTTTTAAATGAAAAATATGTCCATATGAGGTGTGATGCTCATATTTTGAACTTAATTGTGAGTGATGGATTAAAACAGGTGGATTATTCAATGGCTAGTACTAGGAATGCAGTGAAGTATGTGAAATCTTCTCCTTGTAGGTTTGCAAGATTTAAGAAATGTGTGGAGCATGAGAAGTTGAAGTGTAAAGGGTTAGTAATGTATGATGTTGCTACTAGGTGGAATTCCACCTACTTAATGTTGGATAGTGCCTTGAAATTAAAGAAAGCTTTTGGAAGGATGGACATTACTTGAACTATTTTAGAGAGAGTAAGAATGGGAGGTAAAGGATTAGGCCACCAAGTGCGGATCATTGGGATAATGTTAGTGTGTTAAACAAATTTTTGATGACATAATTTTTTATGACATTTTTAGATGTAACATTGATTTTAGCGCATCATTAAAGGTCACATCAAATACATACTTTCTTTCATGGGTCACCATTTATAATAAATTGACATCATCAAGTGGTGAGACGGATGAGCTCATCAGAACAATAGCTATTAGCATGAAAATCAAATTTGACAATTATTGGGGTAGTTTGGAAGTAACTAATAATTTATTGATGGTTGCTTGTGTACTTGATCCTAGATATAAATTTGGGTATATGAAATTTCGCTTGGAGAGTTTTTTTGGGTGGAGAAGACAAAGGAAATGATTTCAAAGATTCGGTCATTGTTGGATGAGTTATTTGATACATATAAGTCATTGAATCCAACCTTGAATTCTAGTGGTGGTGGTTAGGGGTGTCAAAATGGGTCATGACTCGATGGGTTGACACGAACCCGCTAAAAATAAGTGGCCTGGGTTTAAGCTAAATGGATTTTGACTTGTTTATGACACGACACGTTTAACATGATTATAAACAAGTCGATTCGGGTTTGACTAACAGGTTAACGTGTCGATCCGCATAATTAGGGTTAAAATAAAATTTATATAATTTTGAAGGGTTAAATAATAATTTTTAATATATTATATGTATTTATATACTATTAATCTAGCAATACCCTAACTTTTTTAGAAAATTAGAAGTTATTCCGCCTCTCTGCCTCCTCTCCCGCTTTCAATCACCCAACACAACTTCCTCTTCTCTACCTCCTATCTCGTCATCAACCAACCATTACTCAAATATCACCTCTGCTGCCCCCTCTTCGTGGTTTGCATCAGACGAAACTCTTCATCTGTGGCTATCAAGCATTGTCAACCCTCGTCATCGATTTCTCGAGTGGTATGTTTCTTCTAACATTAATTGTCTCAATCTTAGTTCTTTTATCTTTAACTTAGGAGTCAAGGGCTCTCTTTGATTTGATTTAATATATTGTTCTTGATTTTATTAGTTTTAATCAAATTTGCAAGTGAGGATGAATAGATTTTGATTGATTAATTTAGTACTTGAGTGTGGTGTTGTTAATTCAAGTTTTGATTCGATATATTGTTCTTGATTTTATTACGATTTTTTTGTTGTTCTTTATTTATTTATTTTAAATGTTAGTTCGACGCTTTGAGTGCATATTATTCAAATCGGCCATCAATGCAGCATATGAAAAATTTGGAGGGAATACCTCCAATATTTATTTATTTATATTATTTTTTATCTTTTTTTTAATTTTGTCTTCTTATACTTTTATTAATGAAAATTTTGAGGCAACTTTTATTGTTTGTTTTCGTCATCAAATTTGATGCAAGAATAGAGAGTTCAAGTAAGCCGGAGGGGGATCTTCGGAAGAAAAGGAAGCATACTTCACATGTGTGGAAGTCATTTAAAATGACTGTTCTAGATGTAAATGGAAATGAGAGATGCAAACGTGTTTATGGTAGTACAAAATATTCATGTCTTACCAGAAGTGCCACATGTAACTTGATTCGGCACTTGGAAACTTGTCTTAAGTTTTAAACTCCATATTAGTCAAATGTTTATTATAGGGGGACTGTTGACAGAGCGCAAATTATGTATATTTGTGCATGGTTTTTCTTAGTAATTTTTGGATTTATTTGAATATTTGTCTCTAATTTTGCTTGTTTGGTGATTTATGAACAGTTGAAGCTCAATTGGTGATTTCAAAGGATTTGAAGGGGTTCTTGAAGATTTTTCCAAGTGAGAGAGTGAAGAATCAGTTGAAGACCGAGTCTTATGCGTTTTAATTTATGAACATTTGAATTAGAACGATTTGCGGATTATTTTGTTTCTCATTTCCATTCTTTTAGCATTAGAATTTGGATAGTATATTGGGAACTCTGGAGAGGAAAGGGGTACGTTTTGTTTTTCTTGAGTTTTGATTAAGGAATTGTTTTTTGGCATTCTTTGCTCTGTTTTAGTTTTTATACGTACAATTTTATGATAATGATGCTAGCTGTGACCATAGCTAGCTAAATTATTATGATCCAGTAAAGTCGTTTAGTTATTTTTGTGTTGTGAGAATTGATTTTCATTGCTTATGCTCGCAGTATTCATTACACCACTGTAATTACTTGGTTTTAGAGTTGAATATATTTTCTTGATCGATTAATTGATTTGGCCAATTAGTTGATTGATTAGGTTAATATCACGCTAGTTAAAGAAATTAAATCTGTAATTGTTTAATTGATTTAACCTAGGTAGCAAACAGTTTGATTCGTCGGACTGTGTGGTGTTGTGATCATAGGTTAGTAAACATGCTTATGATTTGCTGGCTATGACCATAGGTCTTCCTCATACTTTATGCAATCTACGATTGAATCTGTCAGGCGCTTGTCGGGGTTATCGATAGGTTAGGGGCTAATTTAAAGGAGCTTTTCCGGTTAGTCTAAACATTAAGGGAAGATTAGGTTGTTAGGCGCGACGTCAACGACTATAACTATGGTTACTGTTTTGGCATATTTATTTTTAGCTTCAATGATCGGCACAATAATATATTAACTGGACTTTGCTGGATCGCTTCCCTCTATTGATATTCTATTTCAAGATTTTAGTAATTTAATTCATCAATCGACATTTCAAACCCCCAAATTTTATTCAATAGGTCATTTGCAAAATTAAAGTTGATTAAACCGTTCTCAGTGGATCGACCCTGTTTATTACTATTTTCAGTTAATTGCAGGAATTAATTATATTTGACGGAATCGACACACGTCAACTGTAACACCCTATATTGAGACAGGTTAAAAGGAATTGAATTGTTACCCATATCACCAATGTGCACATTGTTTTTTGGGAGCCAAGAATTTGAGAACTCTAAAGTTAAGCGTGTTTGGCTTGGAACAAACTTGGGATGTGTGACCTTCTAAGAAGTTTTTCTGGAAAGCATGTGAGTGAGAACAAAACATGTTGGAAAGCATAATGGTAGTCTGTGGGGCTAGTGGTCAGCCTTAAGATTAGTCAAGTAATGTTGTGGCGTCCTGCCACTTCGCCTCGGGTTCATCCGGGGGCGGTGACCGGACCTTACAAATGGTATCAAAGCAACCCTGCGACCGCAAGTGCGCTTGTGGACATAAGAGCCCTGAGCGTTCGTTTAGCGGGGGTAAAGATTCTGGGAATGATGTGGGCTAACCACAACGAGGACGTTGTGTCCTAAGGAGGGTGGATTGTAACACCCCATATTGACAAAGGGTTAAAAGGAATTGAATTGCTGCCCATATCACCAATGTGCACATTATTTTTCAGGAGCCCAGAACTTGAGAACTCCAAAGTTAAGCGTGCTTGGCTTGGAGCAATCTTGGGATCGATTGTGAAGCATGCGAGTGAGGACAAAGCATGATGGAAAAGGTAATAGTGGTCTGTGGGGCTAGTGGTCAGCCTTAAGATTGATTGTGAATGATGTGGCGCCCTGCCACCGTGCTTCGGGTTCATCTGGAGGTGGGGGCTGGACATTACAGGAACTCTATGTCTTTAGGCAGTCTTAAACATAGAAACAAGAGAAAATTAGGGCAATAGTGGCTGAACTAATTATGATGCACGATTTACCTTTTAAGTTTGTGGAGTGGAACATGACAAAAAGGTTAGTCGAGTTCTTGAATGACGATTTGAGTTGGTGACTAGAAATACTGTGAGAGGAGATGTGATTAGCTTGTTCAATAAGGAGAAACAAGAACTTAGAAAAATGTTAGAGAATATTCCTGGTAGGATATGTCTGACTTCGGATTTATGGACTTCAATTGTTACGGATGGTTACTTGTGTGTCACTGCTCATTTTATTGATTCTAATTGGGTTCTACACAAGAAGATCATTAGGTTTTGTTTTATGCCTCCTCCACATGATGGTGGTTCGATTGCTGGTAGAGTTATGTCATTGTTGTCTGAATGGGGTCTTGATAATTTTTTTTTTCAATAACTCTAGATAGTGCTTCGTCTAATAAGTGCTTTATTGATAATTTAAAAGGTCGAATAAATTAATTGGGCACTTGTTAGTGGTAGGGATTTCATACATATTGCAGATATTATTAATTTAATTGTGCAAGATGGACTGAGAGAAATTGATGAGAGTGTGATTAAGGTTCGAGAAAGTGTAAAATAGGTGAGAAGATCCCAAGTTAGAGAGCAAAAGTTTTTTGAATGTGTGAAGAAAGTTGGTTTAGATATGAATCGAGGTTTAAAACAAGATGTTCCTACCAGGTAGAATTCGACTTACCTTATGTTAGATAATGCTTTATACTACAAGCGAGCTTGGTGCACATTAGGTTATGTAGAAAACAACTTTAAGTAATGCCCTTCTGAAGTTAAGTTGGATAAGATAGAGAAAATTTGCAAGTTCTTGCGTTACTTTTATGAAACCACTAATATTTTCTCTAGTTCACAATATCCCACATCAAATTTGTGCATGCCTAAGGTGTTTATGGCACATTTGACTGAGAGTAATGATGATTTTTTTAAAGAAGATGCCAAACCAAATGTATAAAAAGCTGCAAAAGTATTGGGTGATTTTTGTACCATTTCAGCGATAGTTGTTATTTTGGATCCTCGTTACAAGATGGAGTTTGTGGAATTAGTTTATGATAAGTTGTATGGTGTTGAGTCAGATGAGTTTGGAGATGTTAAAAGTAAGTTCTTTCATTTATTTGATGAGTACATGTCTAATTCTATCCAAGCAACGAAGTTCAATTGTTCAACTTCAACAACAAATGCGGCTCAAAGCGCAGTGGATGAAATTGTACGGGTTTTTGAGGTATGTATTATGAATATTTTACTTCATTATTATTTTTAAATTTAGATAAAATCTTAGTTAAATGATTACAATGTTTAATTTAATTTGTTTCAGGACTTTGATAAGACAGCTTCTGATAAAAGTCTTTTTAGTGGAAAGTTACAATTGGAGTTATATTAGAAGAAAGAAAAATTGGAAGATCGGTAGAGTTCGATATTCTAGGATTTGGGAAATGCTGTGAAGGCCATGCTCCTGAACTTGCTTCTATGGCACGTGATGTTTTGAGCATTCCACTCTCTACTGTTTCATCTGAATTTGCATTTAGCAATGGTGGTCGTGTGCTTGATCAATATCGGAGCAACCTTAAACCTGATGTAGTGGAAGCATTAATTTGTACCCGAGATAGGCTTATGGATAAAGGTATATAAATACATTATTTTTTAATTTGGGCAGTAAATTGGTGAGAAATTTTCATATTACTGTCCTTATATGTTGACGACATACTCCTAACGTGTAATAACAAAACCATTCTTCTTATCGCAAAAGACTAGTTATCAACGACTTTCAAAATGAAGAATAGGGGTGAAGCTGCCTATATTTTAGGAGTCAAAATATCAAGGGATCGAAATCAAAGACTTTTGGCCTTATCAAAAGAGCCTAGGGGTGAGCAGAATTCGGTTTTTACCGAAATTGAACTGAAAATTGAAAAAAATTTGGTTTGGTTAATCGAAAATATGGCTATTTTTGGTTTTCAGTTAATTCAATTCGGTAAACCAAAAAAATCAATTCGGTTTTTGATTTCGGTATTCCAAATTTTCAGTTAACTGAAAAACCGAATAAATAACCAAAAAAATTCATTTTTCGATTTTTGGCTAACCGATTAAAATTCAATTTGGTTTTCGGTTAGCAAAATTTGAGGTTCGATTAACCAAAAACCAAAAATTCAGTTTTCGGCTCACCAAATACTCTGCCCTACAAGAGTCATATATACATAAGATCCTTGTAAGGTTCCATATGGCGGATTGTAAGCCTATGGACACACCTATCACAAAAGGTCAGACTTTGAGTCTAGAAATGTACCCCAAAACTCCACAATAGAGTGAGGAAATGCGAAGAGTACCTTATGCAAATGTCATTGGGAGCCTTATGTATGCAATAATGTGTATCAAGCTAGATATCTATTATGCAGTTGGACTATTAAGAGATATTAATCAAATCCAAGGCAGAAACATTGAGTAACATAATCCAGGGTACCGTTGATTATGCTATGTGTTATCAAGATAGTAATAGTCGTCTGGTTTGATACACAGATGCAGATTAGGGTGGCGATTTGGATGAAAGAAATTCCACTTCTGGATATGATTTTATTTTCAGTCAAGGGCAATTTTCTGGAGTAGCAAAAAGCAAACCTGTATAGTCCTGTCCACCATGGAAGTAGAATTTATGGCTTGCTTAGTGGTTGTGCAGGAAGCTGTTCAGCTAAAAAGGTTTTTAGAAGATTTAAACTTAGATGAGAGTGAGCCTGAGCCGGTTGTTGTGTACTGTGATAGTCGGGCAGCAATTGCCTACACCTAAGATGTTAAGAATCACAGTAAGTCCAAACATATAGAGACTAAGTATCACTTTGTCAGAAACATGGTGGCTAAGAAGAATGTAATGATTAGATACATATCAATGCATGATATGATAGTACGCCCTCTTACTAAAGTTATAACTAAAGATGTGTTTACAAAACACACTAGGTCGTTCGGTCTATGTAGGTTGTGAGCCTCTTGTATTTTTTTGTTTATTTATGTTCAAATGTGATTCATATTTCCTTTGCTTTTGATTATAGCATATATATTTAGTATGTTTCTTTTCATGCGAGAGTATGTCGTCAGGTTTTAGAGGCGGGTGCACTTACACGCACAACCGCCTTGGTTATCTAAGGATAATGTAGGATGAGACTTATACACTTTTGTTTAGTGAATTAGAAATTTCAGAACTTAAGGAAGTACACATAAAGTTGCTTTGCCATGTTGTCAAAATGAAATTCATTTAAACTTTCATAAAGGATTGCTTATGGAACTCTAATTCCATGAGACCTGTTTAGCCGAACAAAACTTTAGAGTTGCTTAATTTAGATAGTGGGAGCAATCGTCGGTACAAGAACACAAACTGTATATTGACATACGCGCCGTTTTGTATGGCAAGATTCATTGTCGCACACGTTTTATACCATGCGCGCTTTTAAGATGACGTGATGGAAAATAGGCATCGAGGATTTCCCAACTCCTTATCATGTAAATTCCATCCCATATTGATCTTAATACAATCAATCCTTTATTTTGAGTGTTGGGGTAATGACTGTATCATTAGCATGTTTTTTTTATGACCATGATAATTTAGTCTATGTAGCATATTTGAGATGTCGGTTACTTTCATCGACTTTTGAATTAGAGTAGATTGGAAGACGTAGACTGTATTCACGCTTATCACGCGCTAGCAACGAAACTATGGTTCCTAGGGGACACATTAGTGATTAAGGAGTACTCCTAAGATCATATCACTAGTTCGATGGGGCTGAACGCGTCTGATATGAATTCATGCCTGTAGTCTAGGATTTTAAAATTAATTTCAGTCATGTTTTGACTTTATAAAAAACTGGTTCATTTCTTTTTTGTCACAACAACTATTTTCAAGTATAAAGTCAGCATATTGCCTCTTGTGCGAGTGGGAGAATGTAAGAATCATATGGGCTCTTGTATCACCCAAGAGGCCCACATGCATCACATGTGGGATGCAGTAACTCAGTTTGAGTAACCTGCCCTATATTGAATCATGACAAAGTGAAGAAAGTTTCGGTGGTGTGTGTAGTGGCATTGATTTTCTATAGAAAGGTAAACACTTTTACTCCATTCTTAGAAAGAGAACTTGGACAAAGAAAGGATTTATTTGGGCTGCATTTATTTGGTAAAATGAGAAAACTATCTAACACGTGATTGATTCCCGATCAAATAAGTTGAACAGTAAAAATCTATCGTTCATTCTCATTTGTTTATCTTCTATTTATTCATATATATATATATATATATATATATATATATATATATATAGTCAAACCCCTCTATAACGGCACCGTTTGTCTGACAATTTTTTTGCTATTATAGTGAATGACTGTTATTCGCATATAACGGCCATATGAAGGTCATTGATCTCACTTGGCTGTTATCAACTCATAATATTTTTTTAAAAAAATAAACTCTAAATAAAATATGCATAATTTAGAATATTTTTAAAGTTAAATTTATTCAAATATGATGGAAAAAGTCTACAATGGTAGCTTGTTTGGAATATTCAAATCTCTTATTGGCAATATAACACTTGAATGAAAAGATTTTGGTCCAAGCTTTCAATAAAGGTAGTCAATTACCTTCCCTTGAAGACAATGATAATTCAATGTGGAGAGACCATATAGAGTCTCTTTTTTCAGATGAGAGACTACCTTAGAGACTAGCGCTGCGCATAATCTAAATTTTAATGTTTCAAATTATTTTCATTAGTTTTTTTATAATTATGAACTCTTTCAAAACCAATCATATTCATTATCATTGCTTATGCACTCGTTTCCTTCATCAATTCTTAATTATTAAACATTAAAAAAAAATTCAATAGTTATTTAAATTTTTAATTTTTATATAATTTTGTTAAAAAATAATATTTTATATTTGAGTAGGCCATTATAGAGGAGGAGTTTCATACAGAGTGTTCTATTCAAATTACGGTTGTTGCTGTTATAGGAAAATTGCTGTTATAGAGGATTAAAATAACATTGAAAAAATCGGTCCTAAAAAAAAATAAGTGAACTGCTGTTATAGACATGAATTATATATATAATATATTTATACTACTATATATAAAATATATTAGAATTTAAATAATTATAATTATATTAGAATTTAATTATGATTTTAATTCTTTAGTAATGATAATCTTCACTTGAGTACCTTTTGTTGAAAGTTTAGATAGAAATTTTAGTTAGTTTAAGTGTTATATTGTTAGTAAAAATTTTCTAAACAAGCTTGACTTTTTTCATTATATTTAAATAAATTTACCTCTAAAAATATTTTAGATTATGCATATTTTATCAGTAACTTATTTTTTTAAAAAAATATATTTTAAATTTATAACATTCAACCGTCATATGACGGTTGTATGCGACTAACAGTCAATCACCATAACAACAACACTGTTATAAAGAGGTATGACTATAGTATATGTTCCAATGGTGGCTCCAAGTCTGAATATGCAGTTGGAAGACAATAAGTGAACCACAAGATTCACTAGCACTAAACTATACATCACTGAGTAATATTTTAATTAATTAATAAAGATAAAATGACATAATACAAATATAAAATTATTATTTTTTAATAAAACGCTTCAAAGCAATAATTAAAATTGTATAGAAAAATAACAAAAAAATATATTAAAATCAATATAATTTACATTTAGTTAACAAATATTCAAATTTTTATTTTATTTTTACTAAAAATTGTACTAAAAAGTAAATATAAAAAGACATTTAATAAATATTATTTATATAATAATGATAATAATAATAATAATAATAATAATAATATTATTATTATTACTACGACAATCTGTAAATAATTTTATAAATATTATAACTAGAAGTCCAATGTTAATTTATAAATATTTTTTAATCTTCTATTCAAAGCATTAAAAATCGAGTTAAACAAAATACAAATATGTTTTTCAAAAGAAATTATGAATTTTAAATGGAAAATTTTTAATAGAAAAACTCATTTCAAATATAAGATTATATACAAAATACTCGGTCTTATTTAAATTTTTTTTTTCTTTTCTCAAATTCATTCTTCTCAAAAATACTTTCAACCATCGGAGAAGGGTCATTAACCTCTCTCCAGTTGGTTTCTCTCATTCTAATATATATGAATGACGTTTTGATACTAATTGGTCTGTAAGTGTTTTTTTTTTCTTTTTTTTTTTTTGAAGATTTTAATTTCTTCATTAGGGAGGTCATGGTGGATTTCTGCTATTCTCAAGCTTCCGAAGCAGATTTGGTATTTTACATCTCCACCATCTACATCAAGATCTAATTAAAGTTTTGGTTGGGGTCAAATGCTTTGTGTCTTCACATGTGGTAATGTCAGGACTTCCATTACGGTTTGGAATAGTTCTAGATTAGAAACAATACTTATGAGTTTCAAAACTGTAGAACCAGCCACGATTGTAAATTCACATGTCTGTAAAGTCTTTTTTCGGGTAAATCGACTGGACCAAATCACCCCCTTTAAGGCTGGACGAACAACAAAATGTAACGTTTAAACCTTTATTGTGTTTAACATCATAGTTTGGATTTTTTTTATCTCATTAAATTTCAATGGTTGTTGTACTATGTGTCTGATTAATTGTGTTGTTGTGGTATGATATTTCACTGCTTTAACACTCTATTGCACTTTTGCACCAAAATTTATTGTTGTAGAAATTTATTTTTTTCTCATATATGAAATGATCTCTTAATTCATTTACTCAAACGAATATATATATATATATTCTTGTTTGAGTAATAGTTTTTTTTTTAATTTTGTCAATATACTTTTTTTTACAACTTTTACATGAGTGCATCAAATAATAACTTTCATAAATTGTACTTATCATTCAAAATTAGCAAGTATCTAATTATAATTTTTTGAATATTGATACATCTAATGATGACTTTTATAAATTTTTAAAAAAATATGATTTTTTAAAATTTTAAAAAGTCTTCAAAAGTCTGAAGGTATTTAATTATGACTTTTATAGAGCATGTAAAAGTTTTGGCATATTGTAATTCTCATAATCTTTGAAGACATTTAATCTTGATGGATTTTTATATACTTCTGTAGATTTTTCTAACCAATTAAAAAAATTTAAAAAGTTAAAAATTGTTCATCCACTTTCTCAGAAAATTTGAATGATGTTGGAATACTTTAAAATATTAACAAGTAAAAATTCAACATTATTAGTTATTTATTTTATTTATTTTTTAACTTTAATTATAATTGTGAAATATTTCGGAATCGTCTATATGTCTTTTTTTAACTATTATTTGTTATTTACTTTTATCAAGTGTTATATTATTTTATTTTATTGAAAAATTAAATAAATGAATCTCATTTTTATCATATATTTATTAAAAAATTATATAAATGGCTACATTTAACAAATAATTAAGATGAGATAAGAAAATACAAACATATTGATAAACTAGTAAATATGCCTGCACTCTGTGCGGAATTATTCGCTTTAAAATTGTTATTATTAAATATTTATTTTATATTATTATTTTATTTCAAAAAATATTTGGTGATTAATTTATTAATAATTGAAATTTTAAATAATTTATATAAAATGAATAAAATATACTGATAATTTTTTTTTAAAAAAATACAATTATATTTCTATAATTTTTATTTTATAAAATTTAAATAACTCTTCTCTAAAAAAAATTATTTAAGTGTTACTTTTAATAATACTTATCAATTTCTATTTTTCAATTATTTCAATTTGTATTTCAATCTAACCATTTATATGGTTTTTCATACACATCTTTTATCATTTAGATATTTTTATTGTTAAACAACTTCCACAAATTACTTATTTGACCATTATTTAAGTCACTCATTTTATGTAAATAATTTTTTTTCCATGATTTATATTTTCAAGATTAAATTGTAGTTGAATTTATAGATAAGTTTAAAATTTCAGTAGATATTTTAATGTAATTAATATAATATTTAATATTTAATTTTAATTATTGTATAGAGGTTTAGTATTATTGAATATGGAGAGATGAAGTTTTTTATTTAAAATGTATATAACATTAATTTAATTGAATATAAGAGATGTGGTAGAATGAAAAAAAAATGTTTGATATTTAAAATTATTTAATTTTATTAAGTTATAATTGGATAGAATTTTAATCATTTTAACGGAAAAAACCATTATATTCTTAATTTAGTTTTATATACTATTAAGATAATTATTAATATATAAAATATTGGTATGTTATTTTATTTTATTAATTATTTTTACAATATTAGATACATAATATCAGTAATAAGTTTTAATCATTAATATATCGTTATTGTTGTTACAATTAAAATAACAATAACAACGGCTAAAAATGTTAACAATAATTTTAATATAAAAAAATTAAAATATGTGTATAATATTTAAATAAAATTGAACATAATTATATTTATACTACAATAGCTTTAGTGTCGCATTTCTGGCTTTAGTTTTATTTTTTATTTTTATAATTTATCTTAACTTATTTTATTTTATTCTAAATTGAAGTCATCTCATTATTTGTACCCTAATCTAAAAAATTATAGAATTTGATCTCTTGAAAACGTTGGAACATTCATCTTTAGACTCGCAAAGGACTATCCTTTAAGATATTCTTTTTTCAATTGAGAAACATTATATAAAAAGTTAAGCAATTGTAGGACTTTAAAGAAAAATAAATAAATATAAAATTATTAATTTTGATATTACTTAAGAGTTTCATACATTGTAATATAGATATAGAATACTGATTTTAACCTATAGATTTAATTTGTAGAGACAACTGAGCAAGTTTTTAATTATAATAATTTGTAGAGACAACTAAGCAAGTTTTTAATTATAATCATGAATGAGTATTTTGTGTAATTAAATATTTAACTTACAAATTTTATTATTCATTATTTAATAGTTTAATTACTAATAGATTATAAATTAAAGTATATGAAAGGATGATATATGAAAGGATGTATTTAAATTTTTATTCAAATTCATTAAATTGGTATAATTTAAATGGTTTTAGAGGAATAACTAATAATATTATATAGGCTTAATTTTATTTAATAGATTTAAAGTATATAACAAAATGAAAATTAAAACTATATTAAAATTTATTAAAAATAAAAAATGCAAAAGATTTTAGTGGAATAATTAATAGTAACATAAAGTTTTTATTTTTATTTAAAGATAAATTAAATATTCTTAATTTAAAAGTCTAGAGAATCCAATACATGTATTCTAGTTTAATCCCAATAATATAGATGACAGTTTTGGAAAAAAAAAATCATGTTTCGAGAATAAATACATTAAAGTCAATTGTTTTGTTCGTCACTTTACCCTAAAGAGTTCCATAATCATTAAAGTTTAGTTTTATCATCACAAATTTCTTCATTTATCTCTCTAGAAATAGGAAAAATTTTTAATTCGTTGTATTATAGATGAATTTCAATTATTTAACCATTAATGGAGGGTGAGTTTAAATATGTAAAAAAAAATAAATTTAAATTTTTATTGAAATTTATTAAATCTGATAAATCTAAATTATTTAAGTGAAAATCTAAATTGTTGATGATTTTGTTACTACTATGGTTATATTGAGATTGACCTTTTTAATTTTCTTTATGTTAATTAAGATAGTTAATTAACTAAATAAAATTGTGATTTTGAATCAAAATTTAAGTTTGAGCTTATCTCATATTGAGATAAGTAATAATCTAGCACAAACATTCAGTTACTATATAGCATACAAGAGACCAAGAGACTTAATCAAATTATTAAAAAAAATAATAATGATTTAAAAGCTCATATATAATACAAGTAACTTGGACCATCTTCTTCATTTTGGTGCGTCATCACACTTGAGCTTCCAAATCATATTCTCTCCAACTCGCGGTGGTATTCCATCATTCCAACAATTCATTAAGATGTGGTTAAATTTCGACCCATCTCAAATTGTCGATATTTTATTGAGCATCGCCGGTGGTGAAATCGAAGCTGTTGGTTCCCTCGCTACTAAGATTGGTCCATTTCGACCCAACTCAAATTGTCGATATTTTTTTGAACGTCACCGATGGTGAAATTGAAGCTGCCGGTTCTCTCGCTACTAAGATTGGTCCTCTCAATCTCTCTCCCAAGAAGATGATAGAAGATATCGCTATTTAAAATTGAAATTGTTGGATTTGATAAATGAAAATGTAATGAGAAAATTGTACGACGGTAGTCTCTATTTATACAATTTTGATGAAGTGGTTAATTGAAGCTGAGGAAGTGGAAGAGAAATAGATATATGTACATAAAGGAGAGAAAATGATACCATTTTAATTCAGTGGTTAATTGAATGTGAGGAAGTGGAAGAGAAGTAGATATATATACTTAAATGAGAGAAAATGATTAGTTAAATTCATTACTTTTTAAAGTAATCAATTTTTCGTTAGAAGATAAAGAGTGATATGGAGCATTTATAATTTATTATCACGTTTTGTTTTGTTTTGTTTTTTTTTTAATATTTATGGGGTTATAAATGACTAAATGAAAAAAAAAGATGAAAAGTAAGATAAATTAAAATCTCGTCAAAATATTGCGTTATGGTCAAAATCTCATCAAAATATCGTACAGATTCAAAAATAGCTAAAAAGACTATTTTTCCACTCAAAGCCAAACTCTCAATGCGCCACATCATCTTCGTGGGTCCCATTGAGAGTTCCGCTTTATATTTTATATAGATTAACGAGTAAAATTTAAAAGGGAATGGAAGATATACACCAATAGAAAGATAATGGAAGGTGAAATGGAAAGGGAAAGAAAAAAAATATGAACATTGAAATAATACAACGACTTATCATAATTCATATCACCCATCATAGATCACGTAATAGTAATGACTTATTTAATAATAATAATAATAATAATAATAATAATAATAAATCTTCCTGTTCTTGAATAAAAAATAAAATAATTATGCAAAAATACTTACATTGCTCAATAATGATTTTTTTTTCTTTTTTTCTTTTATAAATATTTGAAAGTCTATCAATGTTAATCAATTGATATTTAAAAACATATAAAAACCATTTATAATATACTTTTAAAAGTTTATAAAAATCATTACTGAATTTATAAAGTTTATGAAAGTTATTCATCTTTTAAAATCATTTAAAGTTATGATTAGATACCTGATTTTAATGTTTTTAATAGTGTATAGTAATTTTCAGATAGCATTTTCAATTATTAATATTGGGTAAATCAAGCGTTTTAATAAGTTAATAAAAATAAATAATATGTATTTTATAAAATGAGATAAATCAATATTTAAACAAATGTAGTAAATATCTCACAGTAATTTGTTAGGCCCCGAGCTCCGCTCCTTCCACCCTACATAGAATGATATTGTCCGCTTTGGGCCTAGCCCGCACGGTTTTGTTCTTAAACTCCTCTCAAAAGGCCTCATTCTATTAGGGTAGGTGTGGATGTATATATACAAGTCTTGCTTGACTTCTTTAACCGATGTGGGACTTTGGATTGCATCCCAACAATCCTCCCCTCAAACCAAAGGACCACCAATCCCGTGGCTCCCCCTCGAGCGACCTCCCCTCGAGTCATAATCCACCCGATCCGTCTTAAACATCTTGCACCGCCGTTACGCACCAACGGGACTCGCCGCCTGACCACCAAATTATCAGGAAGGCTTTCGACACAAGGTACCCCGAATACGGATCACTTGCGGGCTCCATTTTCATACCGGGCTCTGATACCACTTGTTAGGCCCCGAGCTCCGCTCCTTCCACCCTACATAGAATGATATTGTCCGCTTTGGGCCTAGCCCGCACGGTTTTGTACTTGAGCTCCTCTCAAAAGGCCTCATTCTATTAGGGTAGGTGTGGATGTATATATACAAGTCTTGCTTGACTTCTTTAACCGATGTGGGACTTTGGATTGCATCCCAACATAATTTAGTTCATATAGTTTTCTTTTTCAATTTTATCCTTATTTTTAATTTTTGAATATATTTTTAATTATTTAATATCCTAATTCAACTTATATTTACCATTCCTCTTAATTAATTAATATTTTAATTTATGAACATTGTAATTCAATTTATATTTAAATTCTATATTATTAGTAATTCATTATATTATATATGAATTTAATTTATGCATAATTCAAGAGTTAATAATTCAAGAGTTAATAATTTAAAATTATATATTGTAGTTTGAAAGATTAAACTTTGAGTGGCTAAAAATTCAACATATTAAATATATTGGGATGGATGATAATCCTGAAGAAACATTTCATGTGAAAAAGAAAATTACAGTTAAAAAAAACATGAGTACAAACTATTTAATTGTCGTGTAACCGTTGTAACAATCCGATAAAGTTCGGCTTCAAAATAGAAAATAAGTTTTGGAAAAACTTACCGTGAATATGAGAAAAAGATAGAGTTTATTAAATGTGTATTTTTCTTTTCTCGTACTCCTTTTTAATTTTTCTTTTTATATATACTTTTTAAGTTTTCACTCTGTATTCTTTAATTTTCGTTTTAGGATTTTTGACCTATTATTTTTTAATTTCTAAAATAATAATTGTACAATTTATATTATTATATTTAAATTAAATATTTTTATTTTAAACTAATATATATAATTTAAAAAGAAACATATTAAGGGTAAAACTTAAAATTAAAGTGAGATAGAATGCCGAATTTATCAAATATACTATTTAAAATATAAAAGGGTCCAGAAATTTTTAATTTTGATAATATTTTTTTATATTAATTCTCAACTTTCACAAATACACAATTTACTAAAATTAAATCAATTAAATCTATTTTCGTTAAGTAGATATTAAACTAGTAATGAAAATGGTTAATTTAAAAATAATAATGTATAATTTAAATTTTTTATTATTTATTCTCAAATTAATTTATATACTTTTCAATTTAATACTAATAAAATTTTATTTACACATATTAATGTAATTATCTTTTATTAAATTTTACTTATTTTCTTCCCTTAATTAAAAAAAATAAATAAATAAAAATTCAAGTTGCCGAATATGTCCTCCTACAAATCCTAGTCAGGTATGGTAGACAGTAGCCAATGTAAAGTTAATTAAAAAAGACACTTTATTGATAAAGTCAATTATTGCACCAATTTCTCATTCATTTATTAATATATCTAACTTATATACTCTGACACGTCTGTTGTCAAATACTCCACTGTAAAATAAATGTACTTTAATTTTGAATATTGGTTGCATTCGTGGAACTTGTTCAACCTTTATTTTCAGAATTTACATAAAACTCTTTGAATTATGAGCTTTGTTCGATGTACCACTTTTCTCTGTAAAAACAAATATCCAGACATGGGCCCTTCTTCTTCACATCACACATGCCAATTCACAGAATTATTTATACTAAATTAAAACATTTGACTTGAGTAAGTGCACGTATTAACATTTTGTTAAGACCAAAATATTAACCTAACACCATCAAATTAACTATAATATTATTTAAAATTTATTAATATTTTATACAAAATTAATGAAATTTAATTATAAATACAATTTTATACAAACTCAAAGTGTCCAAATATATTTTTTATAATATATATAGACAGATATGAAATCATAAATGTAAGTTACAGCTATGGTAAGGTAAAACCTATTGATATTAATTAATAACACCATCCCACTATATATATATATTATAATATATTTTAAAACTTATAAAAGAAGCAATTGATTTCTTGAAAAGGGCAAAGATGGTCCATATGGGGGACCTTAATTTACTACACCAAATTGTATGAATTGAAATAGACATTATCCAAACAAATTAATAAGCTTTGAATTGAAACAAGTACTGTATAGAATAGATACATATTCATGCCCACCTAACACTACCTTTCACTATTTATTACCAAATTACTCTCATTGATGTGAAGAAATGGAATGAAATAAGAGAACCACACTCAAATGAATATGTGATGTGAGAGAGAGAGAGAGAGAACAAAATCGGGAATGATATTGACCAGAAACTAAAGAATTGCTTTTTAATATTCCAAATCAACCAACCACGCCAAAATATGCTAATTCACGGACATTTATTTTATTTGTGGGAATCGATTATATATATGCTCATCTTGTGTTGTGCTAATTTTATTACATATATCTGATTCATTATGTGTTCGGACCAATGGTGGGCCCAATCGAGTGCTGTCCAAAGTCGAAGCCCACCCACCTGACCAGAACACGTGTTTCACGCTCCAAAAGGTCAAAATAGATTCACTAACCGTCAAATAAATGCAAAATTTGATTGGCCCATTTGTCCACTTCCTGGGCTTCAATGTAACAACTCGCGACCCACAACAACTAAAAACCGCCACCTCATCAACTATATTTTATTCTAATCTTATTTTGACGTGTCGTGTGAAACTGAAAAATATAAACGACGTCGTGCTGCTCAAGTTTTGGATTGGTTTATAAAGTTAAGTATACACTTGTTGTTTGTTGGTGGTTTATTTTATCGAAACTGAACGACGAGGTTTCTTGTTGTTTGTTTATTAAGAAGAGATTGAAACCCGAACCCGAATACCCGATGTTGCAGCAGCAGCAGAAGCCACGTAAACGCTGTGAAGGCACTGCTATGGGTGCCATTGTATTGGATCTCCGGCCGGGTATCGGCATCGGCCCCTTCTCTTTAGGTGATTTCATCACTCAATTCTGTTTTTTTTTTGTTAGGGAAATTTGTTTTCGTCGTCGTCGATTTTGATTATGATTCTGAATTATGTTGATGTAGGGATGCCGATTTGTGAGGCGTTTGCGCAAATTGAGCAGCAACCTAATATTTACGATGTGGTTCATGTCAAGTATTTTGACGAGGTTGAATTAGCTTTTTTTTTTTTTTAATTGATTGATTTGATGAGATAATTAGGGTTTCTAGTGATCGATTAAGCGATGATGCTTATAAGTTTCGCCTCCTTTATGTAGGAGCCACTGAAGCTCGATATAGTTATTAGCTTTCCGGACCATGGTTTCCATCTTCGTTTTGATCCTTGGTCCCAGGTATTGGTTTTATGAGTCGTTTTGTTTGTTTACTTGCTTTTTCATGATGTTTTATGTATTGGTGGTTTTATCCTTTCTTTTTAAGTGTAATATTTTAATTTTCTTTGGTTTTGAGTTTGTTTCAGAGATTGCGGCTCATTGAGATTTTTGATGTTAAAAGACTTCAAATGCGCTATGCCACTTCTTTGATTGGGTGGGTTATCTTTATTTAACTTTTGAGGGCTTGAATGTGTGTGATTTGGGATTGTGGTGTTGAACTGTATTTTCAATTCAGGGGACCGTCCACTCTAGCTACTTTTGTAGCTGTATATGCTCTTTTTGGACCAACATTTCCTGGAATATATGACAAGGATAGAGGTGTCTATATGCTGTTTTACCCGGTATATATCCTGTATGCTTAATAACGTTCTATAGCATTTTTGGGAGCATGTGTTATCTGCTGACATTTGTATGATTCATGTGGTTTCAGGGTCTTTCTTTTGCTTTCCCAATTCCCAGTCAGTATACTGATTGCTGCCATGATAGAGAAGGTACCTAGAGTTATATACAGCGTCCATCTTATAAATGGCTTTTACTTATTTCTTCTGTTCAATTAATCAAACATTTTACATGTTATTTTTAAAGCGGAACTGCCATTAGAGTTCCCTGATGGTACTACACCAGTTACTTGCCGAGTGTCCATATATGATGGTTCTGCAGATAAAAAGGTTGGTATTGGAACAATAATGGATAAGGCTGTTGCTCCTCCACTACCTCCTGGGAGCTTATACATGGAAGAAGTGCATGTTAAGGTTTGATTCTGACCTCCTTTTTAATCAATCCAATACTAATTTTATTTTGCTTTCGTTGTTTTGTTACTATCTCCTGCCTAGCTTTCATCATAAAATATCTAGAACTATCCTGATTGACTCTCTACCATTTTCAGCTTGGGGAGGAATTATTTTTCACAGTTGGTGGTCAGCGTATTGCTTTTGGCGCATCACCACAGGTAAGCGTGGGTTTTCATCTTGCCTGTACATAAATCCTTAGCGAACCCTTTCTCATCTTCTTTTTCTCATAAACTATCAAATACTTGGCAAGTTGTATTTATAAGTCATCTTTGAACTTGCATTCAAGGAGTTCTGTGTTTGAGAATCATCATTTTTGATTTTGCA
Source organism: Cardiospermum halicacabum (assembly GCA_031304145.1). Classification (NCBI taxonomy): domain Eukaryota; kingdom Viridiplantae; phylum Streptophyta; class Magnoliopsida; order Sapindales; family Sapindaceae; genus Cardiospermum; species Cardiospermum halicacabum. Next base: position 23,246,076 of record CM062394.1, on the reverse strand, counting down.
CTTATAGGATGGTGTTAAATACCTCTGTCTTCAAATGATGACGTGACTTGTTTGTATGAACTTTATTGTAGATTTGCATTTAATGATTAACCCGGTCATGTTTTCTACCAATGATCATGGACTGTAAATGGTGAAATTTCAATCTCTTTGCTGGAGATAATGCATCAGTAGCACATTTTCATGCTTGTTGGAAGAGTGTAATCAGTTGCAACAGAAATTTGTTGGCTAACTTCTTCTTATGGAAATGCTTTGTGAACAAGTTTGAGTGGTAAAAGCTGAACCTGGTATATATTAATTAGACTACTCTGTCAAGCCATGAGACTTGCCCAATAGTCTGGCCTTAAATGTGAAGAGTGTATTAGAACTTGAGTGCTAATGTTTGGCCATTTCTTCCTAGTAACTTCTGAGTTTAGTAGTGCAACACTTCTAGCCATTGTTATCTTTCATTCAGCTTGAGTGTGTTCAGATCATCAGTGTTGTTATTTACTATATTATTGTTGGATATACTTATATGTTCATAGTTGCTTGTTCAATGCAGGATGTGTGGACTGAACTAGGGCGTCCTTGTGGAATCCATCAAAAGCAGGTACTCGTTAGTCGCTTAAGCACATAGATGCAGACTTATGTAAGCTGTTTAGACTCGTTAATTTCAATTTTCTTAGCCTTACAGGTAGATCAAATGGTTATCCACTCCGCATCTGACCCTAGGCCACGTACAACTATATGTGGTGACTACTTCTACAATTACTTTACACGTGGTTTAGATATCTTGTTTGACGGCCAGGTATTTATAATTTTTGTCCAAGGGTTTTGTTGTTGAAAATGATATAACTTCTTTTATTTTTGGTGGTGTTGAAGCTGTGTGTAACTATCTTGGCCCTAGAAGTTGCTGATTTCTTTTTCCCTCTGGCTTTGCAGACACATAGAGTCAAGAAGTTTGTTCTGCATACAAATTATCCTGGTCATGCGGATTTTAATTCATATATAAAATGCAATTTTGTTATATTTGGTTCAGACTGTAAGTCCTTTCTTTTTTAAAGTGTGTTGTGGCAAGTCTCATTAGCATATTAATCTCATTAGTTTCTCTGATTTGCAGTTGAAGGTCCTTATGCAGAAGGACAAAGTGATAAAAACAGGATTACACCATCAACCAAATGGGAGCAAGTAAAGGTAAAATTTTACACCTGTGTTTGCATTGTTATAGTTAAAAGAACTTAATAGTTTTTGTCTATTATGTATCAGTGCCCAGACTGGCGAAAACTATTTTCTATCTATCTATATTTCCATATTAAGTCAAGCAATAAAATTTCCATATTGAACTTTGTCCTTAAACATTTTGTTGGTTGAGTTTACATGTGCCTATGGTCGGTCTGTCTGTCCACTAAATGAACCTTCTTGCTGTTCTTTAGATATATTATTATTGGCTCCCTCCTACTAAAGTCTTTTGATAAATCGCAGGAGATGCTAGGAGACTGTGGCCGAGCAGCTATCCAAACACAAGGATCAACTAGCAATCCTTTTGGTTCTACTTTTGTTTATGGATATCAAAGTATTGCATTTGAGGTGAGCTTCTGTTTAACTCTCATGCAACCAATTGTAACTAACTAATGTTGTTTTTATTGGGATGAGCAGGTGATGAAAAATGGCTATATTGCAACAATTACACTATTCTAGTCCTGATATGTAGTTATTTAATTGCCAATTGAAGAAGCTGGGGACATGTATAGTTTGCTTGGAAGTCCATGAACACTGCTTAATAGCTTCTTATGTAGGAAGAAGCATAGATAATTGTACAGCTGTGTACACTATGTAAATGAATTTGTACAGCCCATTTCGTACCTATTGCTATTTTACTAATTCTATGGAAAATTATACAAAACCACATAGAAACAAATATGTCATTTGATTAAACTCAAACTGCTTGTCATTTGATTAAAACTCAAACATGCATCTCCTTCCTGTTAGATGAACTCATACTTGTCTTAGCGCTTAAAAACGAGCTCATGCAAAAGACACAGACCAAAACCTCAAAAACTTCAGATAAGATAATCACTGACTAGGGTTTTCAACGAGCAATTTCCGCTTCTAATTCAAATCTTTTTCTTAGTGAAATTAGCTAAGGCAATTATCCCAAGTTTAAAAATGAAAAACTTAATCAAACAAATTTACAAATAATAAATTTAAATTAATTAATAATCTAATTGTGAAAGAGTAAAAAAATAAAAATGAGGGGTTAAAATAATAATAGAAAAAAATACTGATATTTAAAATAAAAAATTGATAGATAGAAACAATTTTGCCCTTCCTCAAATTCCTAAAAACGCCCAACGCGCGAAGTTGGAGCTTCCTCCAGAAACTTTCTTTCCAAGTACGTTAGGGTTTTTAATTTGATTTACGCTTGTTTTTCAGACTATTTAGATTGTCTAATTCGATTAGGATTTGTTAGGGTTTTTAAATCGATCAAAACTATTTAGGTTTTCCTATTGGATTAGGATTATTCAGTTTCCTAATAAGAGTATTTCTGAGTAGTATATAAAGAGATACCATTTCTTTGATTCTGAGTTCGTTTTCGTTTGAGTAGTGTTTAGGATTTCATTTGTTTGAGATTTGGTTGGTGATGATGGAAGCCGGGAGAGACGAGTCTTTGAAGGAGTTGGAGTACTTCTCCCTCGTCTCCAAAGTTTGTTCGGAGTTGGAAACCCATCTAGGGTTTGGAGATAAAATCTTAGCGGAGTTTATTACTGAGTTAGGTCGCAATTGTGGTTCGGTGGAGGAGTTCGATCTGAAATTAAAGGAGAACGGTGCTGAGATGCCGGATTACTTTGTTCGCACGTTGCTAACGATAATCCACGCCATTCTCCCTCCTAAGCCAAAGCCTGAGACTGTAGCCGCCGCTACCGATGGCGGTGATGAGAAGAAAACGAAGTTCAGGGCTTTAGCGATTGCTGACAGTAAGGATCGTGCTAGGGAACTTGAAGAAGAAATTGAAGCTGAGGCTCGTAGTCGGCGTGGGGAGGAGGAGGTTCGGGATAGGTTTAGAGACAGGGACCGCGATAGAGGTGGAGATAGAGAGAGAAATCGGGACAGGGATAGAGACAGAGACATGGACAGACATCGGGATAGAGATAGATACAGACACCGGGATAGAGACAGGGATCGGGGCAGGAGGGATTATGGTGATGAGGATGATGATGATAGGAGGAGAGGGAGACATGGGGATTATGGTGATGAGGATGATGATAGGAGGCGAGGGAGACATGGGGATAGGCATGAGAAGAGTAGGAGGCGTGGTTATGATGGTATTGATAAAGAGAATTTGGATGAGAGAGTGGATGGAGGGCACTACATGTCGAATGAGCCTGAGTTATATCAGGTGTATAAGGGGAGGGTTTCAAGGGTGATGGATACCGGTTGTTTTGTTCAGTTGAATGATTTGAGGGGGAAGGAAGGATTAGTTCATGTTTCGCAGATGGCGACTCGGAGGATTAATAATGCCAAAGATGTTGTGAAGCGGGACCAGGAGGTTTATGTTAAGGTAATTTCGATTTCTGGGCAGAAATTGAGTCTTTCAATGAGGGATGTGGATCAGAACACTGGGAAGGATTTGTTACCATTGAAGAAGAGTTCTGAGGATGATGCTTTTAGGACTAATCCCACTGGTACAAAGGATGGGCCTGTTACTAGGACAGGGCTTTCAGGGATTAGGATTGTTGAGGAGGATGATGTGGCTCCTTCTAGGAGACCATTGAAGAGGATGAGTTCGCCAGAGAGGTGGGAAGCGAAGCAGTTGATTGCTTCTGGGGTTTTGTCCGTGAGTGAGTATCCAATGTATGATGATGAGGGAGATGGGATGATGTACCAAGATGAGGGTGCCGAGGAAGAGCTTGAAATTGAAATGAATGAGGATGAGCCTGCATTTTTACAAGGGCAGACTAGATACTCGGTCGACATGTCTCCAGTGAAAATTTTTAAGAATCCGGAAGGGTCTTTGAGCCGTGCAGCTGCTCTTCAATCTGCTCTTATAAAGGAGCGAAGAGAAGTGAGAGAACAACAGCAGAGAACAATGCTGGATTCCATCCCTAAGGATTTGAATCGACCTTGGGAAGATCCTATGCCAGAGACGGGTGAAAGGCATCTTGCGCAAGAGCTTCGAGGGGTCGGGCTATCAGCATATGACATGCCTGAATGGAAGAAGGATGCCTTTGGCAAAGCATTGACTTTTGGGCAGAGGTCAAAGCTGTCGATCCAGGAGCAAAGGCAGAGCTTGCCTATCTATAAGTTGAAGAAAGAATTGATTCAGGCTGTCCATGATAATCAGGTTCTGGTTGTGATAGGTGAGACTGGTTCCGGTAAGACAACACAAGTGACTCAGTATCTGGCTGAGGCCGGTTATACCACTAAAGGGAAGATTGGGTGTACTCAGCCGCGTAGGGTGGCTGCTATGTCTGTAGCCAAGAGGGTTGCTGAAGAGTTTGGTTGCCGGTTGGGAGAGGAGGTCGGTTATGCAATTCGGTTTGAAGATTGTACTGGACCTGATACTGTGATCAAGTACATGACTGATGGTATGCTTCTTAGGGAGATTTTGGTTGACGAGGATCTATCACAGTACTCCGTCATCATGCTTGATGAGGCTCATGAGAGGACTATACACACTGACGTTCTCTTTGGGTTACTTAAACAGCTTGTGAAGCGGAGACCTGATCTCCGATTAATTGTTACTTCCGCTACTTTAGATGCTGAGAAATTTTCTGGATACTTCTTTAACTGTAACATCTTCACCATTCCTGGGAGAACGTTCCCTGTCGAGATACTCTACACAAAGCAGCCAGAGAGTGATTATTTGGATGCATCTCTGATTACTGTCTTGCAGATTCACTTGTCAGAACCTGAAGGTGATATCCTCCTCTTCTTGACTGGTCAAGAGGAGATTGATTTTGCTTGTCAATCCCTGTATGAGAGAATGAAAGGGCTGGGGAAAAATGTCCCTGAGTTGATAATATTGCCGGTTTACAGTGCTCTCCCCAGTGAGATGCAGTCCAGAATATTTGAACCTGCTCCTCCTGGGAAGAGGAAAGTAGTCGTGGCTACTAACATTGCAGAAGCTTCGTTGACTATTGATGGCATTTTTTATGTCATTGATCCTGGGTTTGCAAAACAGAACGTTTATAATCCAAAGCAAGGGCTTGATTCACTCGTCATTACTCCAATCTCTCAAGCATCTGCAAAGCAACGAGCTGGACGTGCTGGGCGAACAGGTCCTGGGAAATGTTATCGATTATACACAGAGAGTGCATATCGCAATGAGATGTCTCCCACTACAATTCCTGAAATCCAAAGGATTAATCTCGGTTCAACTACTCTTTCAATGAAGGCTATGGGAATTAATGATCTTCTGTCATTCGACTTTATGGATCCACCTTCTCCACAGGCTCTAATTTCTGCCATGGAACAGCTGTACAGTTTAGGAGCATTGGATGAGGAAGGGCTTCTTACTAAATTGGGTCGGAAAATGGCAGAATTTCCTCTGGAACCTCCACTGTCAAAGATGTTACTGGCTAGTGTAGACCTTGGCTGCAGTGATGAGATACTTACCATTATTGCGATGATTCAAACTGGCAATATATTTTATAGACCTCGGGAAAAACAAGCCCAAGCTGATCAGAAGAGGGCCAAATTTTTTCAACCCGAAGGAGATCATTTGACACTACTTGCAGTCTACGAGGCTTGGAAAGCTAAGAACTTCTCTGGACCATGGTGTTTTGAGAACTTTGTTCAATCTCGATCCTTGAGGAGAGCGCAGGATGTCAGGAAACAACTTCTTACCATTATGGACAAGTAAGCTATCTCATTACAATGTTTTGTTGTTCTCATGTTATGCTTTGTTATGATATTTTCTTGAAATGTTGCACTTTTGCTTGTCAAGATGATTAAATAGAAAAAATAATTGCATGATCTCTATATAGCTAGTAATGGGGAGAAAACCCAAATTGATTGTGTGTTTTCTGTGTTTGCCGTACACTTGCTCTTGATGTTGCCGGTTGTTTGCTATGATTTAGGCTTGAATTACCTTTTTATTATCATAGTTTTTAATTTCCATAGATTCTTGTGACTCTTATTACTAATGGAACTTTTAGTCTATTTATGTTTAAACTCGGGTTGTTGACTGTTAGAGTTGCAAGCATGCTTGTTCTTTAGAATTGTGGGTTGTAGTTTGATTCTAATGTCTTACCAAATAGCTTTCTTTTCAGTTCCCATGGTGATAGTTTTAGAGAATGTTCTACAGAGAAAAAAAAAATGAGATGAATAAACTTATTGTTAATCTTGATAGCTATAGACTGCATATATTCCCTTGTTTAGTTTTTGTGATCCATTGTTGAAATGTGAACTGATTTTATTTGAAATCATATGTAAGGGTTATGAACACTTGAAATGTGTGCTAACTTGCTGTTCCCATTTCAGATATAAACTGGATGTTGTAAGTGCTGGAAAAAATTTCACGAAGATTAGGAAGGCCATCACAGCTGGATTCTTCTTTCATGCAGCCAGAAAGGATCCTCAAGAGGGGTATCGGACTTTAGTAGAGAATCAACCTGTTTACATTCATCCAAGCAGTGCTCTTTTCCAAAGACAACCAGATTGGGTGATCTATCATGAACTGGTCATGACAACTAAGGAATACATGCGAGAGGTGACTGTAGTAGATCCCAAATGGCTTGTGGAACTGGCTCCAAGGTTCTTCAAGGTGGCAGACCCAACAAAAATGAGCAAGCGCAAACGCCAAGAACGCATTGAACCTCTATATGATAGATATCATGAACCTAATTCTTGGCGGCTGAGTAAACGGCGAGCATGATCTGTCTGTCAAGCCCTGCTGTAACTGTATATACAGTTGTAAGTGTTAATGACCTTTAGTTTTGACACTTCTTTAACCTCTTTTTGACAGACTGAAAATTTTGATTTGTATGGCAAGAGTGTTATTTATATAAAAGCATATGATTATGTAATGGCAGCTACTGATCAAAAAACTATTGACTATGTTCTGAAGCTCTAATTTCTAGTTTCCCTTGCCCTACTTTGTCAATTTCTATTTCTTTCTGATCGAATTTAAGTTCCATTTTTTTACTTGAATGGTTATTTGAGTCATCTATATGAAATGGGAAAGTGTCACTGACTTTAGTTGATGGCATATTTGGAGATCTCTTTTTAGTTAGTTTATTTCTCAAGTGAATTTGGTTGCTAAAACATTTAGTTGTAGGATATGCAAGAGTCTATTTGATGTACAGTAAACTGATCGATACTAGAGTCTTTATGGCAGAGAATTGAATCTAATTCTTAATAGCTATAACGTTTTGTACTGGGAGAAGTCACACTCACAAGCTAGGAACCCATCTATACCCATCGATAAAATCAAGTGAAATAAATGACTTTGCCTCTTCCTGTGTCAGTTCCCTGGACCACGGCACACGTCCTTCAGGATCAGCTCCTGGTCCTGAACACCTGTACTGTCCAAAGAAAACCGTCCTGCAAGTCAAATTGCCAAGCTAAGTTTATTATCAATGTATAGTGAATTGAATTGAATTGAATATATTCTAAACTTGGTTGTGTACATCATACATTTCTCTATTCTTATCACCCCAATTGTACCATCCTCTTGGATTGACGATTTTGTCCATGTAAGTGTATGAGAATACAACTCTAGAAAATGTACCCCATGCCCTACCCAAGTAGAGTGCAGTTGAGCCTGTGACTTTGCAGTTGACAAAGGAGAACCCTGTTTCCTGGAGTAAGCTCTCCCTCTTCTGCGCCGTTAAGGCGCCAAAGCTGTTTCCTATAGCATGCAAATGGCAGTTCTTGTAGTAAGATAAACCATTCCCAAATATAAAATCTACTGACCCTTCAACATAGCAGTCCTTGAAGTAGTGTCTTCCTAAGTGATCATAGAGAGTGTCTTGTGCTCCTACAAACTTGCAGCCTATGAAGGCTGCTTTGTCTGCTGATATCCGCAGCGCCACTCCTTGCTTCCCTAATGCTCCTGATGGTGGCAGTGGTGCCTTGTTCTGTCAAGTTATACAGATAACTTTCAATTCTACAGCTATTAACTTCTATTCTTATGGAATAGTTGATTAATTTGCTTACCTTGAATGTGATGTTCCTTGCAATGAAGTGAGGAGAATTGATTGCGAATGTAGCAGAAGCATAGGTACCCAATGGCTGTCCACTTTGCCCCATTTTATCTGCTGTGTCATCCCATTCAATGATAGTTTTGTCTGCGCCAGCACCTATTAGGGTAATGTAGGCCTTGGTTGCAGGAATCTCAATCTTCTCCCTGGTAAGACTTCAAAATGTTAAAACCAACCAAAACGTCCAAGAAACTTAGTTTAGTAACTATATATCTAGCACCTGTAAATTCCTGCACCAATGAAGATTACTACTCTGCAGAGATTGATTGCTGGAACTGAACTGATAGCCTTTTGCAGTGAGTTGAAACCTCCAAACCTTAGGTTTCTACTTACTCTAATAGTGAGACAAGGCTTTAGAATACTCCTCTTTCCATTCTTGGTGATAGTTGAAGCATGAGTATTGATCTGGTTTTTGTGTTCTTTGGGGACCATGATGAACTCATTAGTCTTGTTCATAGTAATCCATGAAGAAGAAGACTCTGCACCTTCTAGCAATAAAATGAACCAAAACAGCTTCAACAACAACATTGTAGACAATATCAAGAAGAAAAATGTGAGTTATGAAGTTTGAAATAACACAGTGACAAGTACAAAATCAAAATTTTTAGAGGGCGCAGGGGAATCTAATGGGTAGTGGTTGTATCTATATGTCTTGTTGTAGACAGAAAAACTAGACCTCAGAATTTAATCAGTGTTTTGTCCTTACATAGATAAAGAGCTGTTATCCATTTTTATACTCTTATGCAATAAAATAGTTATTTATTACAGACAAATTCCATGAGCAAACAGTTTGTATTATTTAATGTCTTTGTGAGATATTGTTCTTTGGCTTCCACATTGCTTCTGACATGTCAATAGCAAGTTATGTGGACTCAGTTATGATGTTACTAGTCTTCTTCTGCACAACTCTGCTCAGACACATTTGATTGCAGTCAAATGTAGAAATTCACAATCTTATTAGACCATATTTTATTAATAATGTGTTATGTTCAATTGTTCATAGATATGTGAATTCACAGTCTTCTTAGGTAACCATACCAAACATGTTGAAATTGAGAAGAGAGGTGATGTAATAAGTTGATTTATTAGATTGAAAATGATGAAAGGAGCTAGCAGGTTGTGGTCCAATGAATTAGAGAAAGATGAATTGATGTGTTGCTATTTAAGGAAATGGGTGTGACACCTGTTAAATGATGGAGATGCTACACAAAGTCTTAGAAAATGATGACACAGAGATGTCCCTTCCAAAGATCAATCTTTGTCTAATAGAGGTCATCGTGTTTTCACACAAAACATATCATACCCGTTCATTAATAATACAAACCTATAAACTGTATTTGAATCAGCGTTGACATCATGCAAGTTTGTTTGATATTCAAGTTTCCCTTAATGACCCAACAGTCTAAAAGTTGAGTAATGTGTTGGTAATTTTTAATTCAACAACAGAATATGTGAATTTATAAAACATCAAACAACAAAGCAGAATTACACAGAATACAACCATAAGAATTCAATTCCCTTCAGTTGGTTTGCATAGTTTAGCATCGCTCTGCTAGATAAGATAATTTACACAGAATAACTCTGACCACTGAGTGTGCCTTGACACTCAGACAACCACAAATCCATGTTTTCTATGATCTGTTGTCGTACTTTCTGTACCGCATCAGGAGAACTACAGCTAGAGGCATCGCCTGAAATCAAGAAGAATTGGGAGGTAAACAAGTGCAACATATAGGTCATCATGAGTACTGAAATCATGAATCAATGCCCAGTTAACCCAAATTCTTGAGAGAAGTTAACTGATAAGACTAGATGCACCTTCAATGACAAGAGGAGCTTGTGGACATCCTCGCATATCAGTTCCATGACCGCAGTTGTGACAAGTGATGATATACGACGGCACTGCATTGTTTAGATGGGACATTTAAGAGAAGGAATGAAAACTGAAGATGAAAACACTAAGTCCCGATGGTTAGCTGACCAAGTTCACAACTTGGTCATAATAGACAGATGAGTATATTTATATCATTAATAGTTAGATACACATTATACAAGAAACACCACAGCATAGAAGAATCAATTAAAAGAAAAAACAAATTGCGTCTCACAGATTATGTTTGCTATAGAGCAGAAAACTAAGAGAACACACAAGCATAATCCATTGTTTCACAAGACTATTATGACTTAAAATATGATATGACAATAATGTCACTGATGTGAGTAACAGAAAGTCCATAGTGGACATCTACGAGCTACATAATTAGATATATCCTGTCTCAGAAAGAAAACTATAAAAGCCCTACTATTCTCCTCTACTGTCAATTTTGCATGGCCATTCATCCAAATAATGAGAAACTTACTATTTGGAGATGAGGTCTGTTTTGATGCACGACGCCAGGGATCCTGCGACCCATTTGTAAACATAATTTTTGAACCTGCATATTTATACATTTTCAATAACTACAACCTTAAAGAAGGATAAACTTCTATTATAAGAGAAAGTTGGTACACCAACCAGCAATGCTTGTGCCTCCATAGTACAAGTTAGTCATATCAACGGCAGGGTAGATGCCCTCTCCAAAGACATTCTTACAAAGGTCCAAATGATATCTACCATATGCAATAAATGATTTATATATATAATGCAATAACCCAGAAAAAGAACAAATGAACGAAACAGCTGTAAGCATTTATGTGTTTAGTGATTTGTGACCTTACAAAAAATAAAAATGTTCAAACATCAAATATCCACATAAAAACACACCTTATATCCACTTTCGAAGAGCGAACACTGTCTTCTGGAGGTGCAGCCTGAAAATAGGCAACTTCTGTACAAACTTGGAACCACCACAACCTTTGAGAATTGTCAGGGCTAGTAACATCTTTCAAGTACGCCTGATTATATGTCTGAACATTGATATGAAAGTTCTCAACGAATTCCTTAACATATTTGGCATAGGCAATCTGCAGTTGGAAAATACGTAAGTATCAAATGGTCAACTAGGATATCATAATAAAAAGAGCTCCTCAAATGTAACAAATAAAAACATTAGAAATCCAAACAAAATGCTAGCATATATTTAAAGTCAGTAGACAATAAAAGGAATTCAATGTAATAAAAAGATAGAAAAGAATTGAAAGAAACAGAGTATGGCGAAAAGAGAGAGATTCATACCACCAAATTTTGTTCAGCATTTTTAGCTTCAACTAGAGGACCACATAAACTGTCTGGATTTCCATATTGAAACTGAAAGGTTACCATCCAGATCATTAGTGTTTAAACAGTGGACATAAATAGAAAGATCGAATTAGAATGACATTGTTTACCGCCATAACTGCCATGTCTGCTAGAAAGTACAGAAAATCGCCATCAATTTTAAGCTGTAAACACAGACAATACATCAGCATCCATTACAGCATAATTAAAGTTCACTCCTGGCTTCACATTTAACGAACCTCATCTGCACCATACAATTTCCGTAACGCTTTTCCATCAAACGGAAGCATTTGATCAATGAGTTTAGTAATTTCTTGTAATACAGCTTTACATTCAGGACCAGCTGACTCTCCAATCTGCAGAAAATCAGCAGAAATTAAAGCCAAAGTTCCAAGAGAACATTGATCAATCAAAGTGTATATCGACAAACTAGACAACCTGCCGGTCAAATTCAGTGAAGTTATAAACAGCCTGAACAACAGCAGAACTAGCCAGACTTCCACAAGTCAGATGAGGAAACTTAAGTCTGAACCATGCACTAAGCGCTCCAGGATATGAACCACCAAAAACAAACCATGGATTATCAGCATTCCCTCTGTTAAGCTTCTTGTTTAACGAATCCTATCCCAATAAAACCATAACAATCATCAAATGAATCTTTTAAAATCAGAAAAACACATCAAATCAAATCAGTTACTTGATAAAACTGACGAAAAGAAGCCAAATCAAACAGAGCTTGCTTCGACGAGAGGTACTTCAGATTCTCCGTCGTTGGCAACTTAAACGGCGAACTTTCCCATAATATCGATGCTCAAGCGCGACAACAGCCGCTCCAAACTTCTTCGCCAAAACCTAATTGTTATACGACACCAATAACTACCCTAAATTAAATCACATTCCAAACTAATCACTCTTAAGCTTTTAAAATAAATAAATAAATAAATAAATAAAAACACACAGCGATGTAATCATTAGTAATTCCATTGCAAGCAGCTTCACCACATATCTTCAAGAAAATCGGTCCATCGGGCTGTCGAAAAGAGCCAAGAAACTCATAATATCGCTGCTCAAACTTACGATGATCCTGAAATTCAACATTAATCAACAAATCAATCAACTAACAAAGATATTAAAAATGTTAGTAAAAAGAGAGGTTTTTATTACGTATGGAGAGAAATGATCGAGGGTTTGACTCAACCAGAGCTCTTTGGTGGTCAAGTAATTGTTAGAGTTTGCAGTGGGGATATCGTGAAATAAAGTACGTGGCGAGAAGCCATTGGCCGGAACTGATAACAAGAAGGAGATAAATAGTAGAGGAAGGAGACTCATCGTCCTCGGTCGGAAAAATAGCTAGCTGTGTTGCGTTTTTTCCGCTTCGTTTAAAAAAAAAAAAAAAAAAAAAAAGATGAGAATGATGTCACGTGTGACACGTGCATGCTGACATTTTGGACACACGACATGAATATAACAAAGTTTGTTTTATCAATATAACTTCATTTATTATATATATAAAATGGCGGGAAAATATTCCTGTTAAACATTTTATCAACGACTTCTTCAGTTCACAATATCAAATTCTTCAAGCGTCAGAAACAATGGCGGCTTCAAGTGAGGAACCAAAGATCTGTCTCGTCAGCTCTGACGATGAGGAAATCGTCGTTGTAAAGTCTGTAGCGAAGGAGTCCAAGATAGTGAAAGAGTTGTTAAACGACGTGGATGCAACCAGAATTCCAGTCAAGAATGTGGAAGGCAAGATCCTACAAAAGGTGATAGAGTACTGCAAGATTCATACTGACTTCAGAGCAAAGCCTGCTGCAAAAAAGATTAAGGACGAGAAAGCTCTCAATGATTTGGACGCTCAATTCATCAATGTCGATCAGGAAACTCTGTTTGCTCTTTTGCTGGTTAGTTTCTTAATTCTCTTTCCATAACTTTTTGATGTTTGCTCTTATTTGACTTGACCACGTTGTTTTTGATTTTACATTTACAGGCTGCACACTATCTGCATATAAAGGAACTATATGACTTCATTTGCAAAACGATTGCAAACATGATGAACGAGAAGTCAACTGAAGAAATCCGCAAGTTATACAACATTAAGAATGACTTCACTCCTGAAGAGGTAAGGATGAATCAGTGGATGTTTCCGGAGCTGCAGCGGTGAAAGCAAATCAATGTGCATTTCTAACCTAGTTTCTTTTTCAAGTTTTAGACATATCTTCTGAATAGAAATACTCTGCTGTATTCTTGTAGCACTGTGTCCATTTCTTAGGTTGTTACGTTGGTTTCGTTTGACCTTTTCTTTCTTCTTGAAGTTTGCTTGTCCAGAGTTTCTATTAATTGATTCAAGCTAATTGTTATTCATGGTCTCTTATATTTAATAGAGAGACCAGAGGATACTTAGATATGATGAGACTATACTTTTGAAAAGCAACTACTTACCTACCCAGACATGTTCTAACGAAGCTCAAAGACAGGAAAGTCAGCGTTCTCAGGCTAAATTTGGATGTGGTCATTATATGTACATAATGTTTGCTACATATTGTCCAGGCAATACAAAGATGATGAGTAATGATTTAAATTTTAGCCCCATACAAACCACTTCTGTTATTAGTTTATTTGCACAGCTCCGTGGTAAGTTAGTTACATAAAATAGCTACTTCCACCATCTTGGCACTCAGAGAGCCACAAATCCATGCTGTCCACGATCTTTTGCCGGACCTTATGTACTGCATCAGGGGAACTGCAGCTGGAGGCATCACCTGGAGCAGAAAATAGAAAGCATAAGATTACTATTTACGGCCAATGAGTTGTGAATTTTCAATCAGCCTGAGGCAATGACCAAAAATTTAACTTTTTATTGCCTCTGAAACATGCATGGTATCATTAGTGGCACGTTAAAATCAACAGGTGAGTTGAATTGAGTTTTCCTGTGAATTTTATTTTATTATCGCTATCCGGAAAATATGCAAGATAATTGTGCAAGCAAACATAAGCAGTAGATTTATAAATGTACCTTCAAGGGGCAAAGGAGATTGAGGACACCCTCGCATGTCAGTTCCGTGGCCACAATTATGACAAGTGATGAGATAAGACGGCACTGCAAAGTTCAGATGAGGCATTTTAGTGAAAGAATGAGAAAACTGGAAAATGAGAGGCATTACGCCCACAACTCTGCTATCCAAAACCTAATCATTGCTTTACACACACCAAGGTTTCTAAGGTGGTCATACAGTACAGATGATCAAACCACTTGGAATAGTTGCAGCAATGATAATAATACGAGGTTTCCAAGTAACTTAGAGGATGAGCACACGGCAAAGACATTGTCTAGAAATACAGATGAGAAGGAACATAAGCATAATTATGTAACTTGTGGCTCACAAAGACACTAAAATTCTTCTCTAACTTAAATCACTTTTCTGTATTTCTTCTCTTTCTTAATAGAACTTTTAGCATAGTTATCCACCAAACCAAATAATATGGAACTTACTATCTGCCGATGAAGTTTGTTTTGATGCGTGACGCCAGGGATCCTGTGACCCGTTTGTAAAAATTATTTTCGAACCTGTGTTCACGCATTTTAATGAGAAAATATTAAAGAAAATATATTTTCATAACCACATTTAAAGAAAGAGATTAGAAGGTTAATTTTCGAACCAGCTATACTTGTGCCACCATAGAATATGTTTGTCTCGTCAACATCTGGATAGACGCCCTCTCCAAAAACATTCTTGCATAGGTCTAAATGGTATCTGCACATGCAATAATTGATTCATATAATGCAATGCATGGGAAAATACTGGTAAAATGAACAAACAGCATGGGCTGGTGTACAGTAATTTGTGATGATAGGAAAAATATTAATGTTAACATCAAGAGTCAGTGGTGAAAAAACATGCCTAGTATCCACTTTTGAAGAGCGAATGCTGTCTTCTGAAGGCGCAACCTGAAAATATGCAACTTCTGTACAAACTTGGAACCACCATAACCGTGGAGAAGTATCAGTGCTAGCAACATCTTTCAAGTATTCCTGATCATACGTCTTCACATCAACACCAAAGCTCCCAACATAGGTTTCCTTGACGTACTTGGCATAGGCACTCTGCAATTGGAAAATACTTCCAGTAAAGGAAATTTCAATTTTAAAAATGCATATGGAATGCAATAGAAAAACAAGAGAATAATTAGTACTAATGAAGTATGATGAAAGACAGAGATTTTTACCACCAAATCTTCTCCGGCTTTCTTAGCTTCAACTAGAGGATCACACAAGCTGTCTGGATTTCCATATTGAAACTGAAATTTTAACTCCAAGATTATTTATGGGAAAGACATGGATATTAAATAGAAAGACTGAATTGGAAATTATGTTTACCGCTGTAACTGCTGCATCAGCCAGAAAGTACAGAAAATCACCATCAATTTTAAGCTGCAAATACAAATAATGCATCAGCATTTATTACAAGTTACAGCGTAAATAAAAACTCCTAGCTTCGCACTTAACCAACCTCATCAGCACCAAACAAGTTCCTCACTGCTTTTCCATTCAGCTGAAGCTTTTGATCCACAAGTTTAGTAATTTCTTGTAAGACGGATTTACATTCCGCACCAGCTGACTCTCCAATCTACACAAAATCATCGCAACTTAAAAGACCAAAATGGCAAAAACAATTGAAGAGTATTCACAAGTCAATGCATCTCTCAGCAACCTGCTTGTCAAATTCAGTGAAGTTATAAACAGCTTCAACAACAGCTGAACTTGCAAGACTTCCACAAGTCAAATGAGGAAACTTAAGCCTGAACCACGCACTGAGTGCTCCAGAATATGAAACACCAAAAACAAACCACGAATTCTCAGCATTCCCTCTGTTAAGCTTCTGGTTCAACGATTCCTATCACAGCAAAACCATAATAATCAGGAAATGAATCCTGAAACAAAAACACACATCAAAACAAATCCAAAAGAAAATACACACCTGATAATACTGACGAAAAACAGCCAAATCAAACAGAGCCTGCTTTGACGAAAGATACTTCAAATTCTTCGTCGTCAGTAACTTAAACGGCGAACTCTTCCCATAATACCGATGCTCCAGCGAAACAACAGCCGCTCCAAACTTCTTCGCTAAAACCTAATCCGATAAATTCAACAAAATGAAATCAAAATTCACATGTATTCAAACGAAAATAATAAACAACACTTACGGCGAGGTAATCATTTGCTATTCCATTGCAATCAGATTCACCACAAATTTTCAAGAAAATCGGTCCATCAGGCTGTCGAAAATTGTCAAGATACTCATAGTATCGCTGCTCAAATTTCCGATGATCCTGAAATTCAACAAACCAATCACAAAAGAAAAAATCTTAATATAATGAAAATGAAAAATGAAATGAATCAAGATTGAGGTTTTTACGTAAGGAGAAAAATGATCGACGGTTTGATTGAACCAAAGCTCTTCCGTGGTCAAGTAGTAATTGGAGTTTGTGGTAGGAATATTGTTAAGCAGAGTACGTGGCGTGAGACTATAGGCCGGAATTGATAACCAGAAGGAGATTAGTATTAGAGGAAGGGGACTCATCGTCGTCGTTGACCGGTGAGGAGTTCTGTTTGACCGAGGAAATAGACCTGTATTCCGGGTTTTTTTTTTTTAGCTTCATGAGAAGACGAGTGATGATGTTGCGTGGTTTGCTGACACGTGTACGCTTTGATTTGTTTGCTTGTTGCGTTGGAACTTTCGACACGTGTTAGAATAACAATTTTAGTTTAGCCCAACACGAAAAAGTATTTATCACCATATTTCTCTATATTGAAAATGTTATGAAAATATCCTAAATATATGCAAAAGAGACTTTTAAAGAGAGATTCCAATCTAATTTGGAAATTATATATAAATAAAGTAAAGTATAATAAACATTCAATCCATGATACACGAGGAAATTAATAATGAAAAGTATATTATAAAATTTTAAATTTTATTACCAATATATTGACTAACTTGATTGATTATTATTTAACATCATATCATTTTCTTTCATTTTCAACGACCAATCATATATGAATTGGAGGATTCTAGAGCATGACTAAAATCTATGAAATTGATATTTTCATTTGAATTCAATTTTCAATAATTACTTGACTGGACTTGAGAATCCAAACCTTGACTAAGAGTTTCACGCATTACAAGTTACAATAGATATGACACTTGCAAAACAATGACATATTTGTATTGTAACACCATCTTCAAGCAATTTTGAACCATACAAAGTCGTCCCAAAAAAGTAGCTACTCTATCATCTTCACTTTCACTACAAAACATTGATGATCTTCTTCTACTCCTCCTGTCCAAAAAAACAAAAGTTGATCAGTTAGATACATTATGCCGTGGATTCATAATTTTGTAAAATATGATATGGGCAATGGAGAGAATCTAACCTGATTATTATGGCCTTGTTCATGAGTTCGTTGAGGCTTCATATTCAAATCAATGAATTTGGTATCCATCATCCCATGTCCATCAGCCAAGCGAACAGAATTGGCCCGATGATTGTCGGCTGTTGTGAGCCGCCTTGGCAAATTTTGTCCTCTTTTGGGCTCATCTTGGTCTGGTTGTGAAGATGGTTCATCTACAATACCTCCTTTATCGCCTGGAAACTGCAAATCAACAATGTAACTAACTAACTAGTATATATTTAGCTTTAACCAAATGAGATGACAAACCTCAACTCTCTGCCTAAGCAGAAGAGACCGTGCGTGTGTTCTTTTGCCGCCAACATGAACTGCCATATCGCAGTGTAAACAAAGAGAACTTCCATCCACTTCACAGTAAAAGAAAGCTATACACAATTCAAAAATGATCAATAGAGTCCCAAACATAAAGAAATTCAACAGCAGACACACAGACACACAATCATACCAGGCGCATTTTCGCATATGTCACAACGGGGAACTTCACTAGGATCTGCAAAGCCAACTCGAACATGTCTACTAGCAAGTTTGTTACACATATGAACCTACAATAACCAAACAACATCACATTTCCCTTCAAAACCACAACTTTATGTATACCATCTTCTGGACAGACAAATTACAGAAATCAAAATACCCTAATATTCAATTCAATTAACCTCCTAAACCACAATTTCAACACTTTTCAATCAAAGAAGAAATCACAGACCTTATCATCACAAGAAGGGCAAAGAGCAGCTTCATCAGCAGCGCAGAAAACAATAGCAGCAGCACTTTCACAAGCGTCACAGAGAATTCGCATAATGGTGTTCAAAAACACTCATGTCTCCTCATTAAACAACAATTCATATGTATATATAAATAAAGAGTATTATACAAACCAAACCAAACAAAAACAAGTCACGTATATCGTATAGAGATGTACTTACTACAAGACAAGAGCAGAGAAGACAAGAGAACAGGACCCAATTCACATTAAATGATGATGACTTACAACAACAACTACTACTACTAGGATTGTTGTAGATAGATATATAGATTTAGAATAAGATGAGAGGTGTGTCTTGCTCGCCCTTGTTGTGGGGTCACTATTAATGAGAGCAGATTCCAGAACTGAATTTTTTTTTTTTTTTTTTAAAAAAAATAATAAGAAATGAAATGTGTTTTATGTAGTTGTTGTCAACTTCGTTCAATCTAATGTGTATTTTTCTTGGCCTAATTCCACCACCACAAACTTCAAAGCTTGTGGGGTCTTAGATTGTGACCTCTGTGTCTCTCTAGACCACGAGTTAAATATCACAACATCGATCCATTTCCTATATAATTTTTTATTTAATAGTATAAAATAGTTATAGATTAATTGTTTAGGTAAATATTTAATTAAAATTAATTTAAGATGAAAATATATATTACGTCTACTAGTACGTATCAATGGGAAGATTTTCCAATTAAAAATGATGTAATTGGACCACGTACTTGAATATATAGTATCTCTAGATTTCGACACCTGTTTGCTATGACAGTACATTCATAATTCACGGTACAGAAAAATATCAGGTATGAAACAAATTACGATGATTAAATTATTTTGTTTCCAATAAAATTTCGCATCTTATCTTCTGACGTGAAATCTGAAGCTGATGATACAACCTCATGGCCATTATGTCTTTGTAATTTTTTAATAAAAAAATTTCGGAAACACAACTATTTTTGGATGATAACTGTAAATGAAAAATGATACATCAATTATTAAAATCGATGGACATCATTTTAGATAAATGGGTAATTTTAAGAGATTTTATTTTTAATTATTTAAAATTTTAAATTAAACAAATATACAATTGATATTGTATTTTGAATTATAAATTTCTGAAATTGAAATTTGAAAAATAAATCAAATTATAAATATATTATAAAAATGGACTTCGTTAGCTTCCTTCATCCAGGTAAATGTATCAGCTCCCTTATAATGGTAGGAAAAGGAACAACTTTTCATCCCAATTCATCACTTTATCATAAAAAAAATATTAAATAAATAGTATAATATTTTACTTGTTAAAAAATTAAAAAAATATATATATATATTATTTAATCTTCTCCTTTTACACTTTTTTTTTAAAACATAAGGGTCTCATAAACCCCGAATTTTACTATATTTTTCAAGTTAACTTTCAAACTTTACGGAGGGTCAATTTAATCCCTCAACTTTTAAATGGTGGGTCAATTAAGCCCTTTTGCTGACATGTAGGCTGATCCAACAGCAAAATACGTTAACTTCAAAATGTCAATTAAGCTCTCCACATCAGAAAAATGGTTTATTTGACACAAAATTTGAAAGTTAAGAGGTTAAATTGACCATTCGTGAAGTTGAATGGCTAATTGAAAAATATAACCAAGTTCAAGGGCTTCTAAGACCCTTATACCTTTAAAAAATAAATGACAAAGGTTAAAAGTTGAGAAAGAGGAGAGGAATTGTAGTCATTGGATCTACAACTCGGGTTCAAGGATCAACTTCTAAATCATTTGGTGAATTTTTGGAGTCCGCTCAGACTTTGATCCTACAGTCACTAAAATAACACGTTTGGAAGTTTAGGGAACACCAGTGTGATATTTACTATAAACACTTCGACATTCAAGTCAGTATAAGATTTAAAAGAAAAAAGAGAATTGTATTCAAGTAATGCTTAAATAAAAAGTCTCATACCAATGCGGTTGGTCGGAACTTCGATTAGTATAGCCAAAGCCATCTTAATATCATCGGTGCGAGAAGTCAATATCGTATAATTGAGTCTTTGAGAGGTCGAAGTGTAATCCATCTAGAAGTCTTCTGAGGGG
The DNA here is from genome assembly GCA_031304145.1 of Cardiospermum halicacabum. Lineage (NCBI taxonomy): Eukaryota > Viridiplantae > Streptophyta > Magnoliopsida > Sapindales > Sapindaceae > Cardiospermum > Cardiospermum halicacabum. The sequence goes on along the minus strand of CM062394.1, from coordinate 23,225,372 downwards.
TTATTTATAGGCTTTGCTAATGAACCTGTAGGAGATATTGGAATGATCCCATAATCTTCGCGCTCGATTTTCTATGAAATCAAGGATTCAATGAAGATTGGATCAACTTGTTGAATTCTCCAATCTCTTGGACTTTTGGATCTAGACATGAGTCATTTAGTATTGTAGGCTTTGTAGTGTATCAGGCCAAGGATTCAGTAGATTTTTTTCGGGCGTATGGTCTGTTACTTTTGCTCGGTTTGCCGTAAGCCTTTTTTGACTTATAGCTTGGGTCGCATTGTTTGTGGACTTTTTTTTTTTTTTAAATCATTTTATTTAGTTTTTCTTTTTCCGTGACTACTACAAGGACAAAAAGAGAGAAAATGAGTTTTTGAACAAAATTGAACCAATCCAAAATTAATTTATCAGAAATTGGACTCCAACTACCTCTTATTATGAATACTACCCTAAAAGAAAATCTTAATAAGATAAATGAATTTGCCAAATAAGCTATAATTATATTTAAAATATAGGAAAAGACTACCATGGTCCCGACCTACCACGTCATCCATAGACCCAACCAATCATATCTCTCCATTTTAATTATATTAAATATATATGTAGAGGTGAGAGGAGACAATAAATTAAAATGAAGAAATATGATTGGTTAGACTTATGGATGACCTGGTAAGGCGGGACTATGATAGTCTTTTCCTAAAATATTTTTATTAGGCATAAGGGTCTTACAAGCCCCTAAACTTAGTTATATTTTTCATGTCAGCCTTCCAACTTCACTAAGGGTCAATTTAACTCTTTAACTTTTAAATTTTGTGTCGGATAAGCCATTTTTACTGATGTGGAGGGCTTAATTGATATTTTGCTGCCAGATCAGCATTCACATTAGCAAAAGGGCTTAATTGATCCATCATTTTGGGAGTTGAGGGGCTAAATTGACCATTCGTAAAGTTTGACGGTTAACTTGAAAAATACAGCCAAATACGGGGCTCTTGAGACCTTTATGCCTATTTATAATAGTGTTATATTGGTCAAGTGAAACATGTAACTATATAATTATGGCATAAGGGTCTTAAAAACACCTGAAGTTGGCTATATTTTTCAAGTTAACCCTTCAACTTCACAAAGGGTCAATTTAGCCCTTTAACTTCTAAATTTTTGTGTAAAATAAGCATTTTTTTTGCTGATGCGGAGAGCTTAATTGACATTTTGGAGTTAACATACTTTGCTGCCAGATCAGCCTCCACATTAGCAAAAGGGCTTAATTGACCCACCATTTGAAAGTTGAGAGGTTAAATTGACCATTTGTAAAGTTTAAGGGCTAATATAAAAAATATAGTTAAGTTCAAGGGCTCCGAAGACCTTTATGCATATAATTATTATAAATTAATAATATATATTACTATAATTAAAAATATAAATATATAATTGGTTCTTTTATATAGAGCATCTTATAGCACCCTAAGAATAGGATGTGATTAAAATTTCCGATTTATTATTATTATTATTATTAATATTATTATTATTTAAAATTTTAATAAATAAAAAATTAAAATATTTATAGTTTGATGGATTAAATCAACATACCATTTTTTCCGATAGAATGAAAAAATCAATCGAATAAAATTTAGCAACAAATTGAATTATTAATATGAAACAGTAATGTGTTACCATTCCTAACTAACAATCCAATATCACATAATCTAACCTATGGAATAATTGTTCTCACGTTGTACAAATTAATCCCTACAAATTTTATAAAATTAACAAACAAAAAAAAATAGAGATATTATTGGTTACAGTCCGAAACAATTTTATCTTTAACTCGACTTCATACTATATCTTCAAAATTGCTACACCTACACACGGATTTGTCCCTACATTCCTCATCATCTAAATTATGATATCTTATAGAATACAAAGCGAGCAATGATGATCTAGTATTGTTTTTGTTGGTATTATAGTGTATTATTTGATATAATCTCTTCCTTAGCTTCACTACCACAAATGCAACGAAAACGTTTAGATAGTTTTTGGAAGACAAACAATCAAAAAGAGTGATTAATTGAGTGGTGTGCATTCAATTTTCGTAGCGTTCATATTTGTGTTGTTGTATATGCCCCCACCCAGCTGTTGTTCATGCGTCAGATTGATGGGTACGTACTTGAATGAGTGGCTTCCATTTAAAGATGTATGGCTACTATTTACTACCTGCAATTTGGAGAGGAGTCTAAGTCCCTCTTCATCCCAGGTATGTGCACTCAATTACACTAGGAGATAAAAGAGTTTAAACGACTGATTTCATTATAAAAATTTATATTTGAACTCCAAATTCATATAGTATGGAATTTTCCATAATTTTTCTTTTCTTGTCATCTTTAGAAGGTCACGTTTGTTTTCACAATAATTCAGATCCTTAAAAGGAGATCTCGCAACATATAATTATCACTAAATTACGTCTAAATTTAAAATATACTACATTAGTAGATTAATTTATGAATTTTAATTTATCTATAATTTTAAATTTAATTTATTTTAATGTGTAATTATATTTTACAATATTATATATAATATAAAAAATAATTTAATTTTTAAAGTTAACTTAGGATTGAATTATTTAAATAATATTTATTTTTATTATGAATTTAAACTAAATTTGATATGAACAAAGTTTTAAAATGTTAAAATTGCTTTCCATCATAAGAATTTTTTTAAAAATGTTTTCTATTTTGAGTTTGAATCCATTTTCTAATAGTTTGCTAATAGTTTGATTGTTTATTCGGAGAGATCTGTATTTTTTAATTTTGTTGATTGTATTCCGTAGTTAGAAAAAAGACAAATTAGGAAAATAGCTTTGATGATTACTATAAATAGAATTGTCTCGTAAAGAAGAAAGTATCTCATTCTTATGGGGTGGTGATCATTAGATTGAGGTCATGCCCAGTGAGGGTGATGATAATTCGGGTTAGGATCTCGCCCTTAAGGAGATTTTGATTGGGGTTGTCTCGCCACAATAAGATTTTGAATTGGGGCTTGTCTCGCCATAATGAGATTTTGAATTGGGATTGTCTCGCCAAAATGCAATTGTTCGCTTAAAAGAGATTTTGATTAAGAAAGCAATTTTGTATGAGAAGAGAATTGTTGGAATTTATAATCTTTTTCTCTATACTAGAGTTTTTTTTTTTTGATTAGACAATTTGTCTAACCAGTTAACTATTATGTTTATTTTTCTCTTGTTAAATCGAACTTAGGAAGAAAGAGAGATAGAATAAAAAATTCCAAACATAAATAATTATAAATTATAAATTTACAGTTATTTATATTAAAATTAAAAATTTATATATGTGGAATAGATGGTATATATCAATATTTTTTCAAAAGGATTGTTTATTTATTTATTATTTTTAAAAAGTAGAAATTGCTTTTTATTTAAAAATATTTTATAAATAATAATAAATTAAAAATTATTTTTAAAGTATTATTAATAAAAAATATAAATCAATTCTGGATTGATAATTCTCTATTTTATATTTTTGATAAATTTTTCATATCGAATATATTGTTAAAATATAATCTAATTATTAAATGAAATGAATGGGATAATGCTTAGAAAAAAAACATATCAAAAGGGACTCTTTGTAGAAATGTAACCAAATTCATAATATTTGCAAAATTTAAAATAAATATAACATAATGTTCATTCACAACCTTACAATACATTGAGTTGACTGAGTCATTGGTCAAACATTATACATGATACCATGACACATATGACTCAAATGAAAAGACACCACAAACACTCACTTACCTCACAATTTATTACAAATCCTTGACACACAACACGAAGTACAAATCTCAAATTCGAAACAAACCCAAACTTTTCGTTTAATTACCGATCTTGTATCAGAAGGAGAAATTGAGCATATCCATACTCAGGCTCTCCATCATAACAGTCTCCATGAATCCACACTTGTTGGGGGCTGCTGTTCTCTTACATGAAGAGAGAGGTAGGATTGGTATGTTTTCACAGTTACATAACTCGATCATGTAACCATCCGGGTCGTGAAAAAACACTTGATCTACATACACTCCATCAGCTTCAACTAGTGCTGTCACGTATCTCATCCCCATCTCTTGTAGCCTCCTCTTCACTAGTCCTACGTCTGTGCACTGAAAGGATATGTGGTTATCTTTGGGATTGATAGGTCTTGGTTCGGTGATGGTGTCAAACTCGTCAATTGATGGGTTCTCAATCAAGTGTATACCAATTCCATAATTGTACAACCTGCATTATCAAAAATTGAATATTAGGGTTCTTTCACTTAATAATGCACATTAATTTGAAACATGATTAAGTAGTTAGTTACCAAGCTCCATTGAACTTGAAAGAGGAGGGGCGTTTGATGAGAGCAAAACCCAAGACATCTTGGTAGAATCTAGAAGATTCCCAAACAGATCTACACAACAACGACACGTGATTCAAAGACAGAAGTGGAAGTGCTTCGGAGGAGTTCATCATCACTTCTTCAATCTCGTGATCGATCACCATTTTCTCTCTTCTTTAATTCACTTGTTATTAACTGTATTGTGTAAATGTCGATACATTTGGTCTCTATATATAGTATTCAAATTTAGGAACTTTCCGAGAAGATTCTGTCATGTTAATGTTGTTGGTGTATAAAAGTATAAAGTTCCAAAATCAGAGAAACTTCTGTGATGCTTCGGCTTATCAGTCTGACAGTCACATGCATGTGGTGTACACATAAACGGAACTTATGTATTTCGTTTGGGTATTTGTATCTAGAAGCTAAAGCCCATTGGGCCTTCAGTAGCTTGATATGTTTTTTTTAACACCCATGTGAATTTAGGCTTCATTTGTTCATTCAGTCGGACGGAATCGATTCCATGATGCATCGGAGATGAAATACGGATCAAAATTTAAAATTCCATTCGTCTACCCTCTTAAGATCGATAATATGGTATAAATATTTTTGCGTGGATATTTAAAATTTCAACTATTCCTTTCACCCATTTTATATTAATTTTTTTATACATAAATTTAAAATAGAAAAAGAGCATATGAAGTGATTATTTTATAAGTATAAGCAATCTTCGTAGAGGTAATATTTATTCTAATAAATATTAGAATCATAAAAAAATAAGGTAGAAATGTAGAATAGATTTCAACATGATTTGAATCTGGTTAAATCCCATTTAAATAAGTCCTAATTTATCTGTTTATTGTCTGTTTAAAGAGTTTTTTTTTTAAATAGAAAAATTGGATAATTTCAACACTACGATAAGAGGTTTTCATTTAAATTTCACGTGAAAGAACCTAAAAATTTTATAAATGGAAGGTCAATTTAATATTTTTATTTTATTTATTTCTTAAATATTTTATTGAAACACTTTAAAATCTGTTATTTCTGTTTTGTTTTATAATATTTCAACTTTAGTATGCAATAATCTCTTTAACTATTATTATTTATCTATAAAATGTTGGGTTAACCTTGTGAATACATAAATGCAACTTATTGGAGTGGTTCAGAACTACAGTTGATCGGGACCGACTGGATCGAATGGTTCAGAATTCAGCGAGAGCTAATTCCAAACGTTAAGGAATCCTGCCAAAGATAGACAAACATTCGAGCGGATCTAGGGACACCGGTATGGTGTCTGTTGTAGGCACTCTGACACTTAATTCAGCTTTGGAATCTAAAGAATGAAATAAAGGGAATAACAAAAAAAAAAAAAGCAATAATAACTTCCTGTTGATAATCATTCCGATAGGAAGGATGTGACTGGAATTGACTGACACCTGAAGGAGCCATTGGGCTCACTTGATTAAGATTAGGATGGTGACCGGAGTCAGTAATAGCTCAACGGAGGGTGATCAATGGAGTTGAGCACGAGAGACTCGAGAGAGCTTCTGAATATTAATTTTGATAGAGTTTCAGTAAAGAAGAGAATGTTCTCCCTTCAAAGAGTGATCCTCTATTTATTAAGGGCTGATGAACCGTTGAGTGGATCTTGCACGGAAGGATTCCGCAGAATCCAGAATTTCGGTGAACAGACAGCTTGGTCAGCTTTGACTGTCATCGGAAGATGTTGGGCCAATAGAGCTCTCAGAAAAATATGGGTTCAGTCCTTCGGAATGACTGGCCTGGGCATGGATTATGGCATGGTGTAAGTTTTGGATTTGGGTCTTTGAATCCGAACCGGGTACCTTATATGTTATGTTTGGGCATTTAGGTCTATACTTTAAAGGCCGCTGCTGGGCCTTGATTAGCTTGGTTTGATTTTTATGGCCCATGTGAATTTAAGCTAGTAGAGAGACCAAGCTCCAAGTGTTGTTTTCTAATACTACTGTATCTTGCATGTGACGGTGCAAACCAGTTGCATAATTTAACATTTATGTATTTGTTTTGTTGTTATCAACTCTCTGATATGATGTGATGTCACAGATGATTAGCTTTATTTGGAAACATTAATTTACCCCTACCTATTCCACTATAATTTGTTTCATTATACACCTGGTTTGTATTATAAACATTAATCACAATATTAAATAATTTTCATTAACTAATCTTCAACGCTTACCTCAATTTCATATTTGTCACAGAGACGAGTTTTCTTTGAATATAAGATTGGACTGTAGTGTAGCCTGAACAGACAAGAATTCGAATAATATATAGCTTGTTTCATTCTTATGTTTTTGTTCAATTGAGTGTTATATTTTATGATTAATATAGAATTAAAGTAATAATCAATCCCAGTCCACATAAATTTCTGAGGTCTTAAAAGATGTAAAAAAGAGTGTCGGCAATAAAATAAAACAAAAGTAGCTGAATTTCGAAATTATTGTTTGTGTGAAGAAGATAAAGCTGCACATGCACATGCATTGTTTTCACTAATTTATTTCATTTGTACTTTGATGGAAATACATTTGCTTCTACCTTCAAAATGGCAAAATATTAAAGAATTTTGATTCTCATGTCAACAGTTCTTTTTGGTCAAAATATTTCATTCGTCCCCACCTCTCTTTATTTCCTTTTTTTTTCAATCTTTTTTCTATTTACGGAGGAGGGAAACAAATTCGAAGCCAATATAATAGATTTATTTATAAAAAATAATTTAATTTCTTATCTCATTTTACGTGTAATATGTGATGATTATTTAACATAACAGTGATAAAACGTAGTTTCATAGTTGGCATGTGAAAGCTATATTTCATCCATCTTTATAGCAAGTATTAACTAATTAAAAGTAAAAAAGTGTTTAAAATTGATGCATGCCCTATTTCACAAGTAATTAATCGTTATCAATTAATTCATGATTAAAACAAAAGGTGAAATTATCATATTTCTTGATATAATTATAGATTTTAGATGATTTTTATTTTCTATACATAAAAATACTACCTTATTATATTATATTTTATATTTATTTAAACATAATGTTATTTCCATATTAAATAAAAAATCAAATTTAGTATCAAACAAGTTATGTAGCCTTTTGACATATTAATAATTTTGAATTGAAGAAATATTAAGACTATGATTGAGTCAATCATTGCTATGTTCAATAAGATTCATTTCCGATTTGGTCTTGCTTTTGTTCGAATAATATTTTCCATTTTTTTTCATTAAAACCTTGTAATATTATCAATGACAGGTTTAATGTAGGTGGACAAATATAGTTAATAATATTACAAAAGTGATAAATACCGCAAGCAAATTGATTAATGCCGCATTTATTTTCCAATTATATCTTCAATATAATTAAAAATAAAAAAAATAATTTTTTATTTTGATTGAAACTCTTTATTTCGTTCTCTCGTCTCAACTGATTATTTTCTTTTCATGATTTAAACTCGTTCAATTTTTTTTATCGTCTCAGCTCAAATAATTTTTTTTTTTCATTATCTCAACCCGTTTATTTTTTTTTCAATTACATAATCATAGAAGACATTGATGGAAGTAACTATACCTACGTATCATTATGTTTTATTCGAAGGAATTGTTAAATACCGCAGCAAATTTATTAATACCTATCTGTCAACTCTATGGACATGTCAATGTTTCTCAAAACCCTAGAGGAAAACTCTATGGACATGCCAATGTTTCTCAAAACCTTAGAGGAGGAGAGGGAAAATAAGGTGAGTGGACTCTTTTAAGAGGGAAAACTGTTTTTACTTTTGGAATTCTTGAAGAATATTGGAGATAAGTTGTGGAGAAGAAATTAAATAAAAGGGTAAAAGTGGAATAATAGATGCGGTATTAATAAGTTTGCTGCGGTATTTAACAATCCCCTAATATTATTATATGTAATTAAAAGGGATTAAGAAAGGTACAAGAAAGTTGTAATGTGGCCCATATATATTTATATTTGAATGATTTCCAAAATGAACTCATCAAACCTTTTATATCAAATCATATTATGTATTGCTTAAAATATAATGAAAATAAATCTAAAAAATGTAATATATAGATAGATGACAAATTTGCCAACACATAATGTCGTTGGGATGAAATTTGAAATAATTATTCTTTTCTAAAAAATGTATTTTTTCTCAAAGTAAAATTTTCTATAAATAAAATAGGGAATTTTTTTTTAAATACCATAAAAAGTTTACTATAGGCCGCTTTTGAAAAGTTTGCAAAACTACAATTTGATTTTCACTGCATAGGCCATTCACAGTTGTGATCGTATTTCACAGACTGTGAGTGTAAATCACTGTAAATTATAAAATTTTAGGGGTATTTTGGGAAACTTGGCCTATAGTGTGAAACTAAACTTTTAAAAATCTGTTTTTGTAGGTTTTTCAAAATAAGTTTATAATTGTATTTTGAACTTTAAAAAGCCCATTGAAAGAATTTTCACATAAATAAAAATATAGTATATACTTTCAAAAGTAAAATTACATAACAAATATTTTAAAATAAATTGTAATAAAATATTAAATTACAAATGAATTTAATTTTAAAAACCCTAAAATTAATAAGCTTTTTTTTTTTTAATTTAAAAATAATGAAAAAAATAGAATTAATAAGTTTGAAGCAATTAGTTGGCTAGGTAGTACTGAAGTTAACTCGCATCTAGAATGAGGGTTATTTTTGTCATTTAATAAGCTAAAATAACAACTAACACAATTTGGTTAAAATAAATATAAAAATCTATATAATAAACTCAATGGGCAAAAGTGTAATTTCAGACAAGTTTGTTAAATATTCATTAGCGCGGTTGTTTAATTTCGAAGGCTAATAAACAAGAAATCAACACAATAACCACCATTTGCAGATGTTCCACCATTAATATTAACACCATAACAAAGTGAGGAAGAAGAAGAAGAATCTCCCAATCGATTCTTCAATTTCATAAATCGCATCACAGAGGTAAGATATTAACATCTTCGAACCCATCAATTATTAGATTTTGGTGGTTTGAAGGTGTGTTACATGAAAATGACAGCTGTTTTGGATTCGTGTTAGTTGATATGATTGGTGTTTATAAAACAAGAGAGGACAACAACAACAACAACAACAAGGCAGACAAAAAGAAGAATTTTGTTTTGGAAAACAGCAGGAATTCGTAATGCAGAGCACATGGAGAAGAAACATAATCGAATCTTCTTGAATGTGCAGACATTCTTTGACGAAGAACTGTCAATTTTGTTTTCTACAAGGTAAAATATTGAGGAGACGGAAATCTATAAATTTTGTTGTTTTTCATTTTTCATTTTTTTTTTTTATTATTATTATTTTTTTAATATTGGTATTAAAAATCCTGACACATAGTATTAAGAATGGTTTGAAATTGGGTTTTTGACAGACTGTAATCGGGGACCATGTTGAGAGAGAGAGAGAGAGAGAGAGAGAGAGAGAGAGAGAGAGAAGAGAGAGAGAGAGAGAGAGAGAGAGAGAGAGAGAGAGAGAGAGAGAGAGAGAGAGAGAGAGAGAGAGAGAGAGAGAGAGAGAGAGAGAGAGAGAGAGAGAGAGAGAGAGAGAGAGAGAGAGAGAGAGAGAGAGAGAGAGAGAGAGAGAGAGAGAGAGAGAGAGAGAGAGAGAGAGAGAGAGAGAGAGAGAGAGAGAGAGAGAGAGAGAGAGAGAGAGAGAGAGAGAGAGAGAGAGAGAGAGAGAGAGAGAGAGAGAGAGAGAGAGAGAGAGAGAGAGAGAGAGAGAGAGAGAGAGAGAGAGAGAGAGAGAGAGAGAGAGAGAGAGAGAGAGAGAGAGAGAGAGAGAGAGAGAGAGAGAGAGAGAGAGAGAGAGAGAGAGAGAGAGAGAGAGAGAGAGAGAGAGAGAGAGAGAGAGAGAGAGAGAGAGAGAGAGAGAGAGAGAGAGAGAGAGAGAGAGAGAGAGAGAGAGAGAGAGAGAGAGAGAGAGAGAGAGAGAGAGAGAGAGAGAGAGAGAGAGAAGAGAGAGAGAGAGAGAGAGAGAGAGAGAGAAGAGAGAGAGAGAGAGAGAGAGAGAGAGAGAAGAGAGAGAGAGAGGAGAGAGAGAGAGAGAGAGAGAGAGAGAGAGAGAGAGAGAGAGAGAGAGAGAAGAGAGAGAGAGAGAGAGAGAGAGAGAGAGAGAGAGAGAGAGAGAGAGAGAGAGAGAGAGAGAGAGAGAGAGAGAGAGAGAGAGAGAGAGAGAGAGAGAGAGTGAGAGAGAGAGAGAGAGAGAGA